>JAOWBB010003153.1:0-37871 GCA_028565995.1 Ricinus marginatus | reverse complement strand
CCCCGCGTGTTCCGCTTGTATATATTTCAACCCCACAGGCCCTGCAAGCAACCCCTTTTGTCTTTGTCACTTGAAATCTCTCAATTGTATATGATCTCATTAAAACATTTTTTTTTTTTTATTGTATTTAGTGATAGGTTATTTTTTTTTTTTAGATGCTGTATTTAGGGGCTCAAGATTTTTTTTCCGTCCCTCTCAACGAAAAGCCCCTTTTGTAAAATTTAAGACTCCGAAAAGAACCTCGGAATGCGCGGCCCCCTCATTTCAACCGGCAGAAAAACTAAAAGTTTGAATGTCTTTGAATTTTTTTTTTTTTTTTTTTAAAAAAAGAAAAAATGGTTGACGAAAAATGTAGTTTGTACAGGTAGAAGAAAATTTAAAAATTAAAAAAAAAAAAAAACGAAAAAAAAAAAAATCTTAGCCGATGCTCGGAAAGAAGCGAGCTTGACTGAAGACCCGAAGTATACACCACTCCCGATCCCCCGGACACCATCCTTCCGAAATCTATACCGCTCATTGAATCGAACATTTTGTACATATATTAATTTTATTAGTTTAATGATCCAGTCCGTTACACACACACACACACACACGCACGCACGCACGCACGCACGCACCGCACGCACTCACTCACTCACTCACACACGGACACGCCCCATTTCCCACTTCAGACCCAGTTACCGGACGTTTGAGTTTTCATAAAGCTCACTTGTTTTTGCAACTTTATTGAAAATCATTCAAAACGTAACTTTCGAAAGTAAAATAAAACACGCAGACACACACCACAACACTTGCGCACGCACACACACACACACACACACACACACACACACACACACAGACACAGACACAAGAGATGAAAAAAAAAAATGTGTTAAAAACATACTGTATATAAAGAAGTTTATTCTTGGGAAATAGCAAATAAAGATCAATCTATGTATTAAAAAATTGTTCTTTCTTTATGTATATATATTAAAATAAATCTTTTTATATTTGTAACAAAGGGGATGACGGGGAGTCGAAGCTTCGCGTACTTTGTAACCGAATCCGAGCTGTCCGTAAACCAAGCACCCCCCGCAGGGTTGCTTTTACGCATGGAATTACAAGCGGCGTCGCCGACAGAACGGCGAAGTTCCTGTCGACCGCTCCTTTGCACCGTTGCAGTTTCGAAAGTTTTCCCTTGCTGCGCCGCGAAACTCTGACGTTACGACGCTTCCGATTCCTCGCGAAGTCGTTTTTTGACAAGCGGCGCGGACGGACCCGCCGAAAAAAAAACCGGAAATCGAGCCGCCGGAGGGTGGGGGCGAGGGGTTTCTTCGCGGACTTCCGGGCGCAAGCTCGGTCGCGTGCTTAGACGGCGCCGTCGCCGCGTCCCGTCCCGGATTCGCGACGGGGAACGCGACCCAAGCTTCCGCTCGCCGCGAAGCGCGTGGGCTGCCTGATCGAAGGTGAACCCCGATCGCGGGCGCGACGCGTGGACGCGAGAGCGACGCGCGTCGGGATTCGCGAATCCGACGGAGAAATCCGCAACCGGAAGGTGGAGCGATCGCTTCCTGCCGGAGGGAACCTTCGAACATCTGGTGCGCTGCGGTGCGAGTGCGTTGCCGGTTCCCTTCTCCGACGTTCGCCGCGTCTCCCGGCAAGCGGTGGACCGAAGCAACTGAGGTCGCCGTCTCCGCATCCTCCGCTCAAGCGCCGTCCGACCCGCGGTTCGGGGAACGCGCATCGATCGGCGTTTGCGCATCCGTTCAAGGTACGCCCCCAAGTCGCGACGACGCACTCGAATAATTCAATTAATCGCATTTCCCCGCGTTGACCGAGTCCGCCCGAGAGGCGGTTCCGCCGGCGACTCTCGATCAGTGGTCGAAATGAAAAATAAATTTCTTTCCCGTTTTCCCGCTCGGGGCCATCGCTTTGCCCAGCACCTCCTTGTATCCGGCGAGGGGTATCAGTTCGTGTGCCGGAGGCTTCCACTGCCCGGATTTGCTGAGGTTCGCGATCTCCGTCAGCATCACGGCGTGGCTGGCGGATCCGGCATTTTCCTTGTTCCACCTGGTCATCCAGTAGCCTCTCAGCGCTACGTCTTTGAAAATGAGAGCCGACGTCGGTATCGTGACCGGTTCCCTCGACATTCCGCCGTACGTGACCATAACTCCACCCTTGTCCAAGTGCCTCAGCATTTCCAGAGCATTTTTCCCTCCCACGCAGTTTAATGCCAGTTTGGGCCTGGAATTGAGCGGAAAATTAAAACGTGTCCGGAAACGATGCGTTTTCCACCCCAGCTTCTGCTTACCTGGGAAGATCATCCTTGAAAATTGTCGTTCCGGACACTTGTTCCTCCGTGAGAACGTGGGTCGCTCCGAGCTCCTTCAGTTGGGACGTCAAAATCTCGATGTCGGGACGGTTCCTGACGATATTTACGGTTTTTAATTTCCAAGCTCTGCAGAGCTGTATGACGCTTTGCCCGCACGCGCTGTTTGCTCCGTTCTGTATGATCACGTCTCCTTGCTGCAGCTCCACAAAATCCTTGAGCATTCTGTACGCCGTGCACGGATTCACGGACATGGTTGCGGCCGCGACGACGTCCAGGCCCGGCGCTATGCGCATTAATTCGGACGCGTTGCAAAGAGCGTAAGACCTCCAGGTGCCCCATGCATTTTCGCGCGGTAGAACCAGATCTCCGATTTTCATATTTTTCACGCCTTCTCCGACTTCTTCGATGCGACCGACGCCCTCGTTCCCCGGTATGGAAGGCAGCGGCGGCTTCACGGGATAAACTCCCTGTATCGTATTGATGTCGGCCGGATTTATGGGAGCCGCCAGCATCTTAACCAGCACCTGTAAATTTTGTTGAAACGCGTTTTAACGTCTCTCTGCTTTGCGAAGCGGTTGCCAAAATCGAGCTATTTCAAACCTTGCCTGAGCCGGGCGATTCCAGGTCCTCCGTCTCCAGTCGAACGACTGATGATGGTTCCCCGTAGCTCGAATAAATCAATTTGTGCGACAACGTTGTTTTAGTTCTCGCGTTGATAGCTGCCAGAGCCTTCCCCATCGTTTTCCAACCGTCCTTGGCCGCGGCCATTTTTGAAAGCACTCGAAAATCCATTTTTCAAATAACTACTTGCATAAAAATGTGCCAAAGGAATTCAGTGACTTAACAACGTTACAGAGACACATCGAGCTATTGCGTTTTTATTTATGCAAGATTTTTCATCCTTACGTAACAAAACGAGAACCTTTCATAACTCGGTTGGGATCCATTCATAAAAGTTAATTCACAAGCGAAGCGATCGGAGGTCGATATCGACGAACTACGTTTCAATCCGATGCCAGCGTTTTTAAAATTGTGATTCACGTTTAGCGTTATGCACGCCGTTCGTTCAACTCGAAATCTTTTTTAGCAAAGGGTGTTCCTCTAACTGACGGTACCTCTAAATATTATGGTTAGGTTTTTGTGCCGGAAAAAATTCTACCTTGATTTTGCTCTTGTCGGCTCACGTCACCGTGAAAACGGTTTCTCTTTACATTTGCCTTTATTTGCTGGCTGTTTGACGTAACAGGCGCAGAGTGTGTCGCCGTTTGAGAAAATCCGAGCGAGGGCCAATTTTTCGGAGGAAGGCCTTCCGGAGAAGTTCGGCTTTCGCAAACCAGGTTAGGTTAGGAAAATAATGAAATACAGGAAAATGCAAGTGTAAACTTTACGGATCGTTTTTATAACCTGCGGATTAATCTCAGATTAACTTCTCACTTTAGTTCCTGCTCGGTTCAAGTATATGATTGTAAGATCATTTTTTTTTTTCCACAACATTTATTTTGAGTGAATTTCATAATAAATCTTTAATGCTCCCATCTAGGGTTCATGCCATGTTTGGATCCAAACAAGTCTTTCAATCATCTTCATTGCTTGTTTTTAATATCGCCTGCAATGCAATTTAGGTATCGTCCGCTACACTGGACCGCATTTTTGTGATTCAGATACAATTTTTTTAAAAAAACACATGTAGAAAATAAAATAATTGCAGTGATGAAACCATTAAGATTGTACACCATGAAAAAAACACAAAGAAGCATGTCCACATGCAGAAACTTTAATTCTTACATTAATATCTTGTCAAGAAAACTATTTAATTGGTCCAAATGAGGATTTTGAGAGCGGGTCACTTTAATGGTCCCCGTTGCCGCCTTTTGGCAGGTTTACTTTTTTCTTGAGGAAATATTTCGATTTTTAACGTTTATTACCGCAAACCGTACTCGTTTTCAATCGCGTGGGACTTAAAATGGTAAAAATGAGATTGCATACTTTAAAATGTTTTGATCAACTGAAACTGCTATGCAACCGGGCACAGCATTTTTTAAAGTTGAAAATACTCACAAACTTCAGCTGATTCTGTAATTTGCCAGTATTAATCTTGTGAAATAAAAATTTAAAATTCTTCCTGACGGACGGCTTGCCGCAACTGATGTCATTGGTCCGACACATTTTGAAAGGTGGAACGAAGCGAAGCAATAAACCGAGCTGGTTTCGGGGCTCGCTCAATGCGTGTGGCGTTGGAAATTACGTGAAGAGCAGGCGTTTTTACTGACTCTAAAAAGCGGTCACCAGAATCGAGATTTCCAAGTTTATCAGTGCATCTCGATTCACTTTTCAATTGCCGCATTCTCTGGATTTTCGTTCTCTCGCGCAGGCGCTTACACATTGGATATTTAGAAAATTTATCTATAGTTATGAATGGAACTTTGAAAAAGGACAACTTTATTGTTGATATTGCATTTCTTAGGTTGGCCCCACTGAAATGCAAAAATGAAGGATGTCTCATTGATCAGTTTTTATTTACGTTGATACCCATTTTAAAGTTTTTATCTTCCATTATTATTTTTCGACAAGAATGTGACGCGAATGTTGTAGAAATGAGTGTTTATGGCGATTTCCACAAAGTTTGGATGGAAAGATTTCCGAATAGTGAGCTTCCGACTGCCTGGGAGGAAGATGTTCGGTCAAATTTGATGAAACACAGGCAAGCTTTCTTGTTATCAATTGTAGTCTTAAATATATATTTTTGGCGAATTGCGTTCAAATATTGGTTTTCTTTCAGCCTTTTCAAAAGCAGTTATTAAAATTTTTTTACATTTAACAGGCATACTTACATATTATTTAATACTCATGTTTTGCATAACAATTTTGATAATTAAAATTGAAAAATAATGAGATGTGACTTTGGTGAATGTTTGAAAAATCTAATGTTACATTGTGATTTTTTTTCCCCTGCATATAGTTATTTTTATTATTGTTAAGTTTATTCCTTATCATAGTGTATTTTAATTTTAAAAAAATTACATATATATATGGAAATCTGAATAAACTTTGGAATGATGCATCATGCACTAAATTTGAATTTTTTTTTTTAACTGTATGATTGTATATTAAAACATAATTAAACTGATTTTGTAAAATTAAGTCACATGTTAAATTGCATGCAGACAGTTTGATTTCTTGTCTCTGGCCAATTACAAAAAATAATTTGTATGCAACTATATGTGTGCATGAAATCTGTACCAGAACAGTAACTTATTAAATTTTCAACATTTATCCGACCCCTGATGTATGATAAGCTTGTTTGGAAATGGGATTTTATTTATAGTAAAAAGCAAACTTCTCATTGTTCTGCACCCTTTTTCTTTTCTGTGCTTAACAAAGTTAGACATGTAAATAACCAAAGAAGAAATTCCAAATGGTTCAGGATCATTCAAGTAAATGCAAGTGATCCTTTATAACTAATGGGATATAAATAAAACCAGTAGAAGTGATAAAATTGCTAATGTGATGCATAGCTCGATCAAGAAACGCATCGTTAAGATCTGCACACTTGAAGATTTTTTATGTGCTATGTCAAAATCTAGAATTGAAACAAGCTGATGAAAGCATATGCGCTTTTATCGGTTCCCAACGTTGCACGAACGTTGTAAATCTGGTCCTATCGAAAATTTTTGTCGCTCCTCTTATCCGAAAGCCGCGGGAAAATGTCTTTCTGGATAAGCTACGTCATGAGTGCAAATATTAGAAAAATGGCTTTTTCACGGTTCGCGGCCTGATATCTTTCGAAAATCTTGGGCCGAAATATTGTGTTAATTCCCATGTAGCTATGTGAAGGCAGCTCATAATAAGACTGCTATAAAACAAGTTTTAAAATATTATTGTGATATTGTCGGTTGCCGGAGCATCGGTATCGACTGAGCAATTAAACTCTATAAAATTAAAAGCAATTTTGCTAACTGTTGCTTAGAAACTTTGCATGTGAACAAATGCTGCATATCTACAGGAAGGATCTGACTTGTGGAAAATTAGGGATTACCCATGAGTAAACCAAAGTGGAAAAGGTAGCAAGGTGTCTTCTCTTAATTTGTGCTTTTAAACAACTTTCACTAACTACTCTTTTGAACGGCAGGAAATGTCTCATAAATCATTGAGTAACTTGTTTGAAAAATCAAATCATATATTACTTCAGCGTTTTTTTTTTATTTTAATTTATTTCGTGATTTATCGCCTTAATTTTTTATTTAGACTTAGTTGTGCTGTCCGTGCTACCATACCTTAGGTGTTAACGAAAAATTCTCTTGAATGGATCCGGTCAATCCAAATTTTTTTCGTGAACTACGTTATCGTTGTCGCACATACGCATGCACGCTGAAATACACAAAATGCTTTCTGGAAGGTGGAAATTTTAAAGCTATGGAATGATGAAACTACCAGCCTAATCCCTTACTTTGTTATGGATATTTCTCTTATTATTTCTGCTTGAAATTATTACATTTATTAAGTCAATTTCTGTGGTTTTTTTTAACCGTGTCACTTTGTTGTCATGTTAACGTTTTGAAAATCGCGTAAAAACCTGTCTGATGTGAAATAAGAAAGAAGCAGTCTTTTATTTCTTACATTTTTTTATGCAACTCTTTTGCAGGCAAAAAGTGAATGCCTTAAGGGAAGAATTGGAAAAGGAAGTATTTTACGTCGAGTATTTAGAGCATCTGTTGGCGGATGTGGAAAAGCAGAAGACAAGAGCAGCGGGCGATGGGGAGGCCGCCGGCGAAGACGCCTCGTCGCGAACGGACGGCTCGGAGAGTGGCATCGAATCGTCGGAAGCGTTCAGAAAGTTCTCGAAATCCTGCAGTCAGAATTCCATCGATTTGTGCATTAGCGAATTGGCCGACGGGACTCCTCCGACAGACAGGAACAAGGGGAGTCCCCCGAGCGGAAGCGAACGATCCGTAAGCGTCGACGAAACGCAGAAAAAATCAAAACCTGAGCAGCAGGAGGGCATCGAAACGAGGCAGAGGAGCCTGACCCAGCCGAACCTTTCGAATTTCATAACCGTCATCGAAATCAACGGAAAGGGAAAGAAAAAAATTGAGTTACCCAAGAAATTCCCCCCGAAACCGCCTCCGAAAACATTCATGAAGCCGAAAGCCGAGACCGGAACCGGAACCGGAACCAACAAGTCGGACTCAGTCGGAATTCCTTCGGAAATGGATGGGATGAAAAAAAGAGCGGCCGCGGCGATGAACCCTCCTGACGAGGCTCCCTCCGGGGATCAGATGCAGGATGAAACATCAGCGGAAAACAATGAGAATGATTCGTTTGAGAAGAAGAACGACGAAGCTCCGAAAGTCCAAAACGATTCGCCTTACGGGAAAATAAAAAAACCCATTTCATATAAGACTGAGGAATCCATTCCAGGAGTTGACATTCCTATCAGGTAAGACCCGATCGTGAAACAATGGCAAGACAGTTCTCCAGTTTGTCTTTACTCGCCGAAAGTGGTTCGCTTTAACCGAAACCGAAAAAGGATCACTTAATTATTCATTGTGTTAATTGATCTTTTAGCCTAGTCGAAACATGAAGTCTCTCATTCGTATGTCGCCTCGGGCCCAACACCAAAATGTATAGTAATATCTCATTTCAGAGATGGCATTCTTACCTTATGAAAAAACTACTGTGGAAACTATATAATCACAAATATTGCCTTCGGTCAAATCCGAACAATTTGGGCACCGTGACTGCAATGGGAACTAAACCCGTCCAATCATTACCTTATTATTACCGTTTGTGAAGAAAAAGAAGTTTGTCGACCGGCTCGTTAATTAATCTCGGCCGAAGACATTTGGATTCACGAGCAGAACTGAAAACAGTCAAAATAAAATATGAAAATTGCTGAATGCTCGCGGCATATTTTTCGCTGCAGCGCAATTTCCCATTCAAAATTATCATGGCGGTAGAAATAAATCTTTGGATTTGAATTTCCCTTTATTTGTTTATTGGACGGAGTCCATTTTTTTGATGCAGAAAATATTGAGATATCTTTCCGCAATTGGAATATGAAAATTCGGTGGCGCATAAAATTTGGATTCTGCAATATTTTATTCCTTAAATAATAAAAAGTGTCATTTTTCGAGGGAAGAATTGAATAATTTTAGTTTATGTTCGCCGTAATTATAATTTTAACGTTCCATTCAGATGACAACGGCGTTTTAATATAATAATTTTTTATTTTCGAAAGCACTCGTCTTCACATTTTCGGTGCGATTTGACCACATTTTTGAAGGTGATGCGGCTAACGAAAATGCAATGCCGAAATGAAAAGACATTCCGCTTATTTGCAGGAGGAAGTCGACGGAAAAAGAAGAAAAGTCGGACGGCGTAGGGGGTACCGAAGAAAACGAAGCAGAGTACTGCACCCTGGCAAGTCCCGTGGAGGATACTAAAAAGGATAATTTCGAGTGTGCAGGGAACAAAACGGAAAACTCGCCTGGATTGCCGGACTGTGAACCGTATTATGATTCTGTACCTGCGGAGGACAGCGATGGAGACTGTGAGTTTTTCATTTGGGTTGCATTTATGCGAAACTGTTTTCAGTATTTCGATGACGATTCAAATATTCAAGTGAAAAACTTAATAAGAATATGTCGATTTCGTAGTTTCATTTAAAATATGCAGTAGTCCAACAATCCCGTAAAATTCCGATTGATATCTCGTAAATCACATGCAATATCTCAATATCTGATGTTATCACAAAAAGAGAAGTAGGTATAGTTTTCAAAAGTAACAATACGTCAACTGCATAAAATAAAAATATGCTGTTATTGATTTCAAATTTTCTTCGATCATCTTCTCCGGGATTTTGTGTAATATAATTATTCGTTGAATACATTATTCTTATTAAAATTGGAAGTGTGCCTTTCTCAAAGTTATGTCCTTATATTTTACATTTCGTGATATGTTTTAAAAGTCGGCTTTTTTTGATTTCATAAATCAATAAATTAATATGCTTAAATGTTTAAAAATATTAAAATTAGGCTTATATTTTCCTCAATATATTTTTAAATATTTTAACCGAACGAAACATGTGCCGAATTATTTATTGATTATTTTCCACGTTTTTTGGTACAAAAATTTTGATGAGGATACAGAATTGAAAAAATATGTTTTGGCAAATCATTTATCTGACAGGGCATTCTACCTATATTTTTTACCTATATTTATACCGCCAAGGTAAAAATGGCATTTTTTTAAAATTTCAGGCATCGTCGAAGCTTTGACTCTTCCAAGCCGCGGCTCTCTTCGGCCAAACGTGGCCCCGAGTAATGCAAACTACGTAAATATCGAATATTTTATTAAGCAAAGACCTTTGGCCGAACGCAGCAGCTCGGTGGAGTCAGAAGAGGAAAACATCAGCAATAATTCAGAATTTTCTAGAATTGACAGTGGATGCTGTGAGGATTTTAATTCCCTTTTAATGGGAAACATTTCGGATGGAACATACGCGAGCAATTCGTCTTTAGAATCATCCGGAACGAAAATATCTGGCCCGTTAGATTTGGATCCCGATGACATGAGGAAAAAAATAATAGAATCTATTATTGAATCTGAAATTGTTTATTTGGAGTGCTTGAATGTGTTGCTGCAATATATGAAGGCTTTGAAGGTAAATATTTATATTTTAATCCATTTGTGGGATCGGTTCCGATGAATTTCATAAATGATAAATAATTTTATGCTAAAGTTAAAAAGAATTTTTATTGAAGATAAATGTGAGCAATGATTTTTTTAATCTCTTTAAGCACAAAGAAAGGTAAATTTTTTTTTACAATTATCGAATCAGCTTACGAAATTATATAAAAAATATATAATAAAATTAATAATAATAATAATAATAATAATAATATTTAATATTAGCTTCATTTTCTAAAGGTAATTTAAATCGATATTGTGCGAATAAAGAATTTGAGATACTGTCTCAGACTTATTTCAATCTATTCCAAAATGATAAAATTTCTATCTTTTCCACTGATTTTGTTTTTCATATTTTGATTTGATTTTATAATTTTGCAGGCAACATTAAGCACATCGCAACCAGTCATTTCTGAAGATGAACTTAACACGGTTTTCTTTAAAATACCCGAACTGCATGCAATGCACACGGCCTTCCTGGATGGTCTGCGAAATCATCCTCCACATGGACCCCATTTTCAAAAATTAGTACGTATATTTTATGTAATGCGTAAACGCCGTTTAAGCTTTAGTGCTTGATGTTAACGTAATTATCTCAATCATCAAGGCAAGGTGCATATTAAATCCATTATTCCAATGTTCAATATTTTTTTAATGACGGACTTGTACGTGTTAAATATAATATTAATCTGTTCAGGTTAAAAAAAAAATTTTTTTTGCTCTTACCAACATGCAAATCTAAAATTTTCAAATTTTTTATTTTAAAAAAACCGCGTTGATAAAAAAAAAAATATCATTTATTTCAGGCTGAAAATTTAAAAGATTACGGTGCATTTTTACACAATTACGGCAGGGCAACTGATACAGTGAAAAGGAGATGCCAAAATTGTCAGCAGTTTGCAGAAATTACTTCTGAAATAAAGTTGAAATCACTCCAGGGCCAAGTTTTATCTTTAGAAGATTTGCTGCACAAACCAGTCGCTAGAGTTCAAAAAAATGCTTTAGTTCTTGACGTAAGTAATTTTTTTTATCTTGCAAAAGTTTTATGCGAAATTTAATGGTCAGATAGATTTTGAAAATGAATTTTATTCATTTTTTAAAACAATAGTTTAGCACATAAAGAGAGCATTACTTTATTTGCGTCATCATCCGGCGAATCCGTAGATTTTCGGATCTTTTTCTACTCTGTTTATAGGATGGGGGATACTTTTTATTTTAACATATCAAAATATTCTTTTCGATGATTTACAGTCTTTAATAAGTAAAAAAGTAAATAAATTTACCAGCCATCATGAAAATGATAATTTATAATATTTTAAATAATTTTTATTATTTGAGGAATAAATGTGACTGATGTTTCCGTTGAGATGTCGCGTTTCATATGGTTCAGAAGACTATAAAAATTAAACGCTTTTTCTTAAACTGGGAAAAATCTATTTACTTATTAAAAATATTTGTTTAATCTGCCTATTTATTATATGATTCCGGAAAAAATTACAATTTTATTTAAAAATAAACTTTTTCTGCTTTACAGGATTTATTGAAATGTTCAGGAAATTCTCCGACCGATCAAGAGGCTCTCAAAGAAGCCTTGGCCCTGACTAAAACTTTTTTGGATTCTTTCAATGTTATTGAAACAAAAAAAATGACTGGGCATGAAGATAGAGCGCAAAGAAGGCTTGTTAAAGTGAGTGCTTCGGAAATCGTGCTTTTCATTGAACTGTTTCATTTGACTAGAATAGCATTGTCCTTTAAATATAAATAAATATTTTTATAATATTATAAAAATAAAATTTTCAGAATTCCTTTATGGTTGAATTGTGTGAAGGACAAAGGAAATTACGTCACTTGTTTCTTTTCAATGATGTGATGGCTTGTGCAAAATATAAAGCCACAGGAAGGGGTGGTAAATTTGCTTTTGAATTGAAATGGTAAGATTTATACGAGCAAATTTTTGTTTATATTTTTTTTCAGAAATTTTTTCTTGTGATTAATGGAAATTCAAGCCAAAATTTTAATATTTACAATAGATATTATATAGCATTTAAAATCAGTAATACATTTATTAAAATTTTATATTATTAAAAATATTTATTTTTTTTCAATTTATAAGTTTATAAATTTTATGTTGGTATTTTCTAAGAGAGTTATAGTTTTGTAAAGTGAGTACTTTCCTAATTCATATAAATTTAAAGCAGTATTTTTATTCAAATATTTATTTCAATTCGTAATATATTTGTCAGGTACGTACATCTGAACGATTTAATAATACTTGAGGAAACTGGTAATGAACCAAAGGAGTCAAATCCACCTAATTTACTAGCATTAAAGTCTCAAGTGAGTATTTTTAATTTTATGATGTTTCATGATATAACGGTTAGGTATTTTCAGATAAAGAAACAAACATCTTACACTCTTATAATAATAATAATCTAGCATGAAGTTTTGTTGTAAATAAAATTAAAAAAATTAAAATTCTGATTTTTCAATGAAATTTTTTTGCTTTAGGCGTGCACAATTAGAGATCAGATTCTCCGCGACGAGGAGAAAAGACGATCTGGCTTAGAAAGGCAGCGTAAGAAATTGGCCGCTCTAGAACGTCAGTTGGTTTTAGCTTATCCCGATCTTGTTTTACGCGTTGGGCAACGCAGCAGTCGTCTCTATACATTCTTATTGTCATCTGAATTTGAACGTACTCAGTGGATTGAAACTGTTCGCGAGCTGCAAGTTAGTTACAGAATTACATATTCTTAATCTCTCTTAATGCTACCTTTTAATATTGAAATAAAAACAAAAATTTAAATCTTTTAAATTGCTATTGGGTACATTGTCTTCATTCATGGTTGAAATCCAATGACAACTGCAGGCCCACTTTTCACAAATAAAAAAAAGAATAAAATAATTAATTTTTTTATTATCTGAAAACTCAGTAGGCTTAAATATTTGCTTTTTTTTCTCACTGACAGTTATTCATTTCATTAGCACTGCAATTATAGTTGATTTGATAGTGTTAATGATAATATAATTGCTATAAATATTTTCACAAACATAGATTTTTTGAATGTAATATAGTCAGTTTTTCCCCTTCTTTTTATCCCTTTGTTTTGACAAACAACAAGAATCAAATTTTTATGAAATCTTTCATAGTAATTGATAAATTCTCATTCAGTGTCATATAGACATTTATCTTTGTAGAATTCATCGATAACGTTGGATATACTAAAAGTTTGTTTTTTTTTTTTTTTTTTTTTTTTTTTTAGAGCATATTTAAACAAAGCCATTTACCGGGGCCGAAAAATAATTCGGTTAGTATGGTGGAATTACAGGCTTGGGTGACAGCCTGCCGAGCTTTTTTGAAGACAAATATGGGTTCATATCTAATGCGAACCGTACAAGACGACAGTTTACTTCGAGGCGACCTCCATGTAACAATAGGACTCCTACAAGGATTAACACACCCGTCAGATTTGTTTTTGGTACTCGAAGTAGATAGTTATGGACATTATTTTAGAAAGGCTAGGAGTAAGCTTATTTGTAGATCTCTCAGTCCGAAATGGGACCAAAGTTTTGTAATTGATTTGGAAGGAAGTGAAAATTTAAGAATTTTACTGTATGAAGAGGCTCAAGAAAGAGCAATACTTAGAGGAAAATACACGTTAAAGGTAATTGTTAACTTCTAATAACAGACTTTGTTCGGACCAAAAAAATTTGAAACAATCTTTCGAACGATATCCTATTTAAACTTAATTTATTCTAAATTCCTCATTAAAAACTTTAATAACTTATAAATAAATAATAAAATTTATCTCTACTTTGATTATTGCTTGCAAATATGAATTTTGGATTTTAAAAATCCAAAGATTTGCAAATATGAATTTTAGCGAAGTTGAGAAATATTCATATATTATAGTTATCAGTGTCTTGGCTTGGAGCTACCGAAGTCTCTAGGAGGGTTAATTTAGGTTCTGGAATTTCACTTTGCATGGGTTTAAGATTTCATCCGGCCGAAATGTCATTGCGGCGGGTACCGCAGTCAAAGCCTTCTGGTTTCGGTAGCAAAATTCAGCAAGTTTGCAAGTGAGTTTTTGAAATCAACTGTTATTCATCAAAAATTGCTGGCTGTATTCGACTGAAGATATTTTTATATTTAAGGAGAGAAGAACGATCGGTGCCGTTCATTATAACAAGTTGTGTGAGAGAAGTCGAAAGGAGAGGAATGACTGAGGTGGGAATTTACAGAGTCTCTGGATCTTCCTCTGATCTGACCAAGTTAAAAAAATCATTTGAAAGCAGTTAGTATTATTTTAATTTAATAATTTGTTTTCAGTTCTATAAATTTTTACGTATTTGTTTCGATTTTCTCACTGCTTATCCTAAGATTTTTATTAAAAATGCCGGGTCTAATTGTTAATAGTAGATTTATTATTAATATTAATATAAGTATGTTATTATACATTATATAATATTATTATTATTATTATTATTATTATTATTATTATTATTATTGTGAAAGCATTTTAAAAATCACTTTTTCTTCTTCATTTCTATGCATTTTAAAAACATCTTTATTAACTCACTTTAACTACATAAACATTTAGTTTGAACCGAGAAAAACATTGAAAATTACAGATAGCTATGAAGCTGAACAATTGCTCAAAGAGGTTTGTGTACATTCTGTTACTGGCATTTTAAAGCTTTACCTTCGGGAACTTCCGGAAGCACTGTTCACTGATGCACATTACGGAAAGGTTCGTTTTCATATATTTTGAACGTTGAGTTTATAATATTAACATTTTCAACGGATATGATGATTTTGAATTTTTGATTGTGAATTCTTATTTACATTAGTAAAGGTAAATTTTTTTTTTTGATTTTTCAGTTTTTACAGGCATGGAATCTCGGAGAAGATCGAAGAGATGCTGCGCTTTCAGAATGTTTCTTGCTGCTTCCTAGCCAAAATCAAGATATCATTAATTACTTATTGGCCCATTTAATAAGGTGAGATTGTGAATTCAAACTAAAAATTGTTAAACATTTTTTTTATTTTGAATTCATGACCTTAAATAAATTTAATTTTTTGTTAAATGATATACATTAATTTTGGTATTATGAAGATTATTTTACATCACAGAGACTTTATTTTATGAAGGTGCAAAATGATTCTTGTAAATCGAAATAATAAATCATTCGTTTGTCATTTTAATTCAGGAATATAATTTTGTGTGAAATTGCATGGAAAAGATATAAAAGTTAGTTCAAGGTGTGGAAAAAAAACTTTCAAAAGTTTTCAAAGGCATTTCCAACGTGAATTCTGTTTGCCTGATATACGGTAAAGAGGATAAAAGGATATTGTTAGTATAAGTTATTTCTTTTATCTTTGTAGAGTCAACCAACATGAAGCCATAAATAAAATGAGCTTACACAACTTAGCAACTGTCTTCGGTCCCACTCTACTTCGACCCAGTTCAAAAGAGTCCAAATCTAGAGATCTGCTGGCCAAAGGAACTTGCGATGTCATGGCTCAAGCCGGTATTTTACACCACTTCCTTTTGCATCAACATGTTCGGTAGCTAATGCCTAGTGCTCCACCTGCTTCAGAAGTTTTGCAGCTTCCAAGCGCACCGCCCGCCGAATATTAAGAAGAAACTCAGGCTTTGTAGTCTATAATCTTGAAAAACGCTTAACAAAAATTTGGCTTTGAAATATTCGGTCTTAAATGTATTAAATATTTTAGTTTTCTCCCCTTTTATCGGGAGGATATCAGTCAGGATTTTAGTGTAAGTACATGCCAAATGATATGAATCATCGATCCAAAGGCAAAGATTGTCGTTCTTGAAAGTCATTTTACCTCAGTCATTTCGATATGCAATTTTTTCGAGATTATTTATCATCTACCAATACCTTATTATTAATTCAGACATGTTATAGCGGCTCTTGGTCAAAGTTACGGTTTACAAAGCTAAATCGTATAGCAAAAATGCCTATACGATTAATTATTTGTTTTGAAACGATAAAACGATTGATGGAGCGAATCCACTTCAAAATATTTTAGCATACGCGCATTAATATTTTTGTTGCAAAACATTTTTGGCAAGACGCAAAAAAACACCGCTTTGATTTCACGATTCTCATTTAATTTAAAAATGGTTTTTGATTTTCATACGCGGACCATGCGTTTCAACTCTAAGAATTTTCAATTCTCGATTATCAAAGCGATTTGTGTGAACTACATACAAGTTGAAAAATAATTTTATCAAATGGTTTCGACTTGTCTTACCAAATCATCTTCATGAGTGACGATTCTCAAACGCCTTTTTCGAAAACTATTTTGCGTTAGTCATTTTTCCCACAAAAATTATTTTCTATCTAACGATGACAATTTTAAATTTTTTGAGGAACGACAATCCAAGAATGAATAACTATGACCGAGGAGTCTTAAAATTCGGAACGCGATCCAGCAATTTCAGGTTCAACTAATCCGAATATTTTATTTGCAGCTTTGCCTGATTTTGTATCTTTTTCCCTGCTTTGTATCCAGGAATTTTTCGACTGGACTGGGTCCGGGCTGTGCTAGTGATTTTTTCGATTTGAAATAGTTTTTCTTAGTTACTTCAAAGCCGTTTGCCGAACCTTTTCATTATTTAGCTAAACTCAACATTCGAGTAGAACATCACATGAAATTACCTCATTGTATGAGAATGCAATTGATGGGCAGTGAGACACGAAACTTTTCTTTGACATTGCGAATTTTTTACAGTTTTACCCGCGATTACTTGATCCGTGGTCGCTTTATTTTTATGCGGAATGTCGAATTCCGTAAAAGTTTTTCATTTTGCGACCGAACGAGTTAAGTTCTGTTGGAACGGTCGCGTTCCCTGTTTGGTCGAATTGCTATGACAAGACATCACTAAAGTATGCATTTGCATTCTCATTGATGTGAAATTATTTCGCGAAGCAACTGCCGCTTTTTCCTTATCATTTGCTAAGTGAATTGTTAAAAATTTTAGATTTATTTCTAATTGATCGAACTTTAATTTATATTATTTCAGAGCAATATTAGCAAGTAGGAGAACGAATTTGTTAATGTTCCATTCCAAAAAAAAAAACGACCAATATTAATTATTGAAGTTAGAAATCGATGTTAAATTGCGGTTCGTGTAGATTAAACAGACTTTAGTTTTATTCCTCGAAAGCCAATAACATTCTGAAAATATGAAAGTTATTCGTTTATCGTGTACCCGAATAATTTGAAAAAAGGATTTTTGGGACTGCAATACGTAATTAAATGCGCACACCTTTATTTTATTTAGTCTTAAAGAGAAATGTAAATTTAAGTTCAAAATTTTCCTTAGACGAATTTTATTCATTCTGCTGAATGAACAAATTTATTGTACAATTAATATAAGTATTTTTTAAACGATCTAATCTGATGATGTAGACTCGTAAGAAAAAAATGATGAATTCAGATTGGAAAGATCAAATTTAACCTTTATAAATTTAAAAAAAAATCGAAGACAAGTTCATATATTTTTTTAATAGTTACCAAAAGTAGAGCTCTAATGACAGATATAATCTTCCTGCCACTATCGAACATTCACTTTATTACCGTAAGTTTTGTATGTGCATTATAAAAATTCGCTTTGTTCCAAAAAGCCCAGTTTAATCTGAAAACTGAAAAATACATAAACAATTACTGGACAATTTTTTTATCTATAAATTTCGATTATTAATTATACACATAGCGTCTGAATCATTTTTCATGTATGAGTGTAGAATGTTTTATATATTGTTGTTATATGAACCTAGATTTAAGTTTCTCGTAGGAAAAGTACGGATTTGTGAACGTGTTATTTTAGATTACTTTACATTCGAGTACGAAATGTGCAGCTTTTAGATTTTAATATTTTCATATATTCCATTCAGTGCTTAGTTATTAATTTTATTATTTTTGGTTCTTTGACTTTCTCTAAAAATAAACATTGCGGGATAAAGCCATTTTTTCATATTCGTAGAATTTTGACATACGTTTTATAATTGTATTTTAATATATTTCTTGCTAAATGTGTTTTCTTGTCAATTAGGTCCTAATGATAAGGCTGCTTTTCGTTTGTTTTCTGCAGTCACGTCGAAATTAGTTTAATTTCACGAAAAGTTTTTCAGGGATCGTTCGTTGAACGTGGCGCAACCGCAACTTGAATGAAATAAGTTTTGGGATTTTATCATTTTTCCAAAATAAATTTCATCCGGATACGGTGTCGAGCTCGCTCCCGTGTCACAAGTTTTCTGTTTGCTTCCGAACAAGTTACACGCAGCAGAAGCGTTGTCTTTGCCAATGTGACAGTGACAATATTCTTTGATGTAATTACTTCATTACATATTCCGGTGCTTGATATTGGACTCATGCTTTTTGCTCAAGCCGGAGTAATTTGACTTTTTACATTTCAAAAGCTTGGGTTTTTTCATTTTTATGCCAAATGCTCAAATTTAATTGCCTTAAAGTGATGACTGTGAAAACTAGACCTTTCCCGTTTGGTATTGCCAATTGCATGCGTTTAGTTTTTTAAACTACTTCTTTATGTTTATAAGTTTTTGCAAGATTTAATCTCAGTTGTTTAAGCTCGGTTTATCCTTCTTACAGCCTTTTTTTCGTGCCTGAGCCAGCATGGCCTTCCCAACCATCTATGAATCGCATGAATGGTGGGGGCGTTTTTGCTACATAAACCTCATTAAATTCCATTGTTATTTTTCTATATGCATGTATATCAAAGTGAATTCTCTCTGTCTTCTTAACGGCAAGAGACGTACAACGAATACGAAAAATATTTTAGATATTCCTACCATCTGCTATTGGTGTACATACCGTAAGATGTTAGTTAGATGTTTGCTGTTGGTCCGTTTCACTATTTTTCCTGTCACGTTTTCACACAGTTTCATAGTGGGTTCCGGGCAAAAATAAGATATACAGTAAAAATGTACCTGAATCGCCGTTGTGAATTCTTTTCTGTCGTATTTCGTTTTTTGCACGTTGCAGCGTTTTGATTTCGGTTTTTCAGCCTTGCTTTTCCAGTCCTCTCAAATCTCTGCAAGGGCTTAGAAAGGCAAAGTATGCGAACTCCTCGTAGGTTTGTGGAATAATTTAGTTACTCGTATTTTGCAGTATTTAGCAATTATTGTTTTACAAAATATTTAATAAGTAAGAACCTGCGTCAACCTCGATTCTAGCAATTCTAACCTAATGACTGATATTCGCATTTATATACATTCCATATAATTGCTGTTGACAATCTCAGTGAAGTATTAACACCTTGTTTGAAAAGTATTAGCGGCAAAAATCCGCTTGGCCTAAATCATTTTCCGCGAGCTCTGCGGATTTTTGGGTTATTTCTGCGGGACGCCGTGAAATGCCGTCAGCCCTACTAAAATCTGCTTTAATTTGTCAAAATTAATCATTTCGCATAGTAATTTTTCATATTAAAAATTATTCGTCGGCTCTGCTTCATATTTTTTTTTTTTTATTTTTTTGGCTTTTTCTCTTTTTATATTTTTGTCATATTCAAGTGCTGCCGGCTCGGATGTGAAAATGAATTGTCGCTTAAAGTTTCCACGCCCGGGGGGGAGGGGGCAGGGAGGCATAAAATTGATGATTTTCCGAGTTGATGCCGCGAATAAATTTCATCCCTTAATTTTGGCGTTGGGCGAGGAATCGCGGCCCTCAATACCCTGCTGCTTCCGCTGCTTGATTCGTGACTATCGGTCGTTCCGTGCACATTTTCGGGTGTCATTCTTTAGCCCGACAGCCGTGAGGAACTGCCGTAAAAATTATAACTGCTGTTGTTCGTTTTATTTCATTCTCTCATGCGACCAATAACGGTTTACGGTTAACAGGGCACTGCAAGTCGTGCGACTCCGTTTTCAACTTTAGGAAAAGCTCGGGGGATCATAATTTTTTTTTTTTTTTTTTTTTATTGTTCAAAACTTTACCAAACGAACATTACCAACCCGTCCTTCCCGCACTTATCAAGTATTAGTTTATAACAATGCCATATTAACGCGTACAACAAAGCGCAACCTGTATTTGTTGCCATGCCCGGAACTGCGTTGCTCTGTGGATGAGCTTAACTTTTTCTGCACTTGTAAATGATCGACACGACCCCGTCGGGTTCATCAAATAAGGTTGTAAGATCCACGAATCGGGTGAAACAAATTTTCCTTTAGCTCCGGTTAACGGCATTGCAACCCCTGGAAGTCGACTGCGGAAATTCGGCCATTCAGCAAGCAGTTTCGGGGTTGTAACCACGAACAAATTCACTTCGTCTTTGGGGCGACTCCTCGAATAAAACCTTTGCCATAAAAATTTCTTTTTGATATCCATTTAAATTCGGCAATGCAACGCAAGCCTAATTTTGTAAAAGCTTTAAAAGCTCAAAATCTACTTAACGTACAAGCTTCAATTTGATTTTTTATATATATATATATATATATATATATATATTATACATATTTATTAAAAACTTGCTTTTTAATATCTTTCTTTACACCGAAGTAGCTACTATTTTAGGGTCTAAATTCGGAGGAAAATTATTTAAGTATAGTGAAAAAAATTTGTATGGAAATTTTTTTAAAAAAACGACTGCTTCGTTATTACTAATTGGTTTTTAACTTTTTCTAATGTCAGCTCAAAATTGGTTCTACCTCTGAAACATTAAATAATTTTAAATGGAAATTTTAAAAAACCGGTGAAAATGGATAGTCATCTTAATTTGTTACCATATTTTGCTAGTGGGAAAAATTCAAATACATCTTCCTGAGGTTTTTTTTCTTTTCTTTTATTTAAAACTTTTTTTTTAAACGGGAGAGAATTAAAAATTCCTCCATACGAAGTTTATTTAATTTTCCTTTCATTTTCTTGCATTCTGGCCTTTTTACTCGTGGAAAAAAGAAAAGATGCGTATCCATTGTATTTATATTAATATATAAGTTCAATTTTTATTTATTTATATTAATGTATAAGGTGTCAATAAATAAATGTTAATATGGAAAAAAAAAAAAAAAAAAAAAAAGGTCTAAACTTTTTTGCGTTCCCCGCTCATGACGTGTCGCCAGATTAGAGATTCGAGCAATTAACCGTTCGGGAGACACCTCGGAAGAAGCATCATCGCTCACGGGGAAGCGAGGGTAAAAAAAAGAAAACAATTTGGATGCGAGAGGACCAAGACGAACGGCACCTAAGAATAAGGTTTAAAACCGAAGTTTAACTCTGCCATTCGAAGGAAGAACTTTCGAGGGCAGATCAGTGGGGGAGGCTTGAAAATCGGAGAACCCTTGTCCGGAGCAGAAAAATAATTTGAGGGATGGCGACGGAAATTGCACTTTAGGCGAGGGTTGCATCCGAGCAAGTGGAGGCGTCGAAGACGTTGCTTCCGACTTTCGGGTGGCTCAGAGACGGAGAACGCGAAACGTTCGCCCCTTGATTCAGCGACGGGATTCTTTAGCCACGTCAGGGTGAGCGCCGCAACACCCGCTGCAGGGCATCGTCACTCGCATCGGGAACCTCTTCGAAGAGCTTTCGAATTTTGCACATCGTCAAGTTTGAAAGAAAAAAAAAAAAGCCGAGCAAAAACAAGATCTCTTTCATACATATAATTTATAATATTCATGTACAATTCATTATATACGATATATATAAATCTACAATTAATATTGGTAAAATTTCATTTTCCCCTCTTCCAAGGTCAGTTGTCACTATTCATTCACTCATTTTCTCGTATTAGAATTTTGTACAGGAATGGTTAATAAAACTGGTGTGGAGCGCACAAAGGTATTTTTGGGAGAAGCCGAAGCATAAGATGACGACTCCGCGATCGGCTCCCGTCAGAAGACAGATCGGTTTGTCGGACCCATCGGATTCCGGTTGGGAGACGTCTCGGAAGGCCGAACGACAGCGACTGCTGGAGCCGGGGCAACGCCAAACCCGAGCACACGTTGGATGCGCTTACAAAATGAGGGCATAAATCAGGCGTCCGGATGGCGCAGAGAGGGCGCCGGGGGCGCGAATCTTGGGGTGGGTCCCCGCCCTGGCAACGAATGAAAACGTAACTTCGATCAGCGAGAAGGCGAAACAGAACGCCCCGGATTGTGATGTCTGCGACATTGCTGCCGGCACCTTTGCACGGTGCAAACATTCTCGATGTCTGCTCTCGCCAGATCCTTTCCTCCGATTTGAGGAAGTTCAAAAATGGATGAGTCCGGCTCTGCTTCCTGTGGACGGCGGCTCCGGGAACACCTCCGGTCTGGTGGCAATTGTTTCGAAAGCTCGAAACCTTAATGAGCGAAAAATTTAAAACGTTGAAAGCTCGCTCCACGGGCCGCAGATTTCAAATCTGGATTTGCTCTCGGCGTATTTTCTCGAGGTGGACGTCCGTGTTCAGGTTGGGTGTCCGTGAAGGAAAAAAATCGTCCGGATGGGTTGGGGCCGCATTTGAAAACGTGGATCCGAACGCCAGGCACGAGCTAGGAGCCGGTAAAGACGGGTTTCCGGAAGTGTCTGATCTTTCCCATTTCCGCTTCCTCTTCTTCCAATCCGGATATTTCGGGATCTTGTACGCGAGTCGTTTCTTGACTTTCGCGATCCCGCAGGATCTCGTGCCGCAACTCGTTGTTCGCCCTCCTTGATCAGGATTTCTGCTTCCTCCTCACCGTGATCGCGACGGTGCCCCGAATTTTTCTCAGCAGATCGATCACTTCCGACGTCGACATTTCCTCCGTGCTTTCGTCGTTAATCTGCAAAGGGGAAAGGAAAAAAATTCGAGTTGGGAAATTCGCGCACGCTGATGTGAAACATCCCGGAAAATGAGTTTCGAAGATATGTGTTACCATCGCGAGTTGATCCCCGGGCTGCAGTCTTCCATCCTTTGCCGCCACGCTGTCGGTGTAAATGGCGCTGATGCAGGTCCCGGTGCCGCTGCTCCGGAGGCTGAATCCCAAACGACTGTTCCAACCTCTACACAGTTCCACGGTAAGTATCTGATAAGGAATACAGGAGTAGAAGGCTTCGTTAATTAGATCTCGGATTCGAGAGAACCTGAATGTTCCGGCGGGTTCTGTCCCAACTTCCTTCCTACCTCTTCATCGCTCTGACATCGTTCTTTGAATTGCTTCGCATCCACCATGCGGTTGACGTTTTCCACTCCGTCTTCCGGTGTGAACAGTACTCCCTTCCACTTAAGTAAACCCTGTGAGCCTCCTCCGTCGTTGAACATTTTGCCTTTTTGAATGTCTTGATCCGACGCCCTTTCCCCCGCGGACTCGTCCGAGGCGGGATGAATCGCCGGATGGGCTGACTGGTAAGCGGGATTCTTGTAGCTGAACCCGGATCCGGAAATGGTCATCGGCGGCATGCTGGATGGTTCCGCGGAGAGCGCATCGCCGACCGTTCCGTGAGCCGCTTCCGAACTGCTCGTCCCGTTCAGGACGGAGTCGGCATCCTCCTCCGGAGCCGATTGGTTCCTCTCAAGTGTGCCGGTTCCGCGGAGATCGAGGAAGTTCGGTCTCTGGGGTTTGTCGTCTCCGTTTTCCGATTCCGTCGGAGTCTTGTTCGGCCTTCTCCTCCTTGGAGACGAGCTCGGGGACGAGCCCCGAAGCCTGCTCCTTCCGCTGGAACTGCTTGAATCGCTGGGACTGAGCTTTTTGACTGCCAGATCACAAAGCATGTCCACCGCCTCCTTCCGGAGAGCGGGTTTCGGCCGGAACGTTTTGTATGATTCGGTCGGGGACAAAGCCGACACGGGAGTCTGCGCCGGATCTCTGTACAGTCTTAGCCTCACCTCCTCGCCACACTGTCGGAGGTATATGACTGCCTCCTCGTGGCTCATCGGTGAAATTTCCACGCCATTCACCGTGACTATCTTGTCTCCCGGACGAATTCGGCCATCCGACAGAGCGGGTTCGCGGACTAGAGCTCTGACGCAGTGACCCAAGACGCTCTCGTCTTCTTTTCGCAGCATGAATCCCAGGCTTCCGTTCACCTTCTTCAGGACTATTTCAAATTCCTGTCGATATGTAATTTTTATTTATATTTCGAATTCTGCGGGATATGCGATGAAAATGGAGGGGCACAAGTTTAAAGAGGTTTGGCAGAGTAAATTCTGCTAAATGACCGAGTCAGCAGTTCCGAAGGCTTCCGCCAGCAGGCAATATCGCGTCGACAAAAAAACAGACGCGGAAAATTTGCGTAAGGACTAAAATCTTTTGTGCCTTGATAAAACTTCTTTTTCATATTCCTTCCGACCGGTTCGGCAGCTTAATCTTTGCAGGGGTTTTAAGAGGAAAAAGAAAACCACAGATGCGAAATGGCTTTTCCTTCAACCACCCTTGCAGCTTCTTCCATCACGGATTAGATTCTTTCCCTACAAAATCCTCATCCATTAACGCAACGCGAATATTTTTTCTCCCGGTTTTATAGGATTTATAATGGAATGAAGAAATATTGCACTTTAATATCGCAATTATTCAAGCACTGCTCGATTTGAGCTTTGGTATGGAGATATAAACTCATATAAAGCATAACGTTTGCACGCTACGCAAAATAATGTTTCAAGAGAAAAGGTCTCGTTGTGTAGCAGGCAAAGTGAGCTTTCTGTGATGGAGACGGATGGAAAATAGCTTCAGTTATGCGAGGGAAACGTCTCGGCTCCCGCCGCGTCAACTGCTGAAACAGCACCAGCGCGATTTTACCTGCCGACGGTTCCGTTCGGCAGCGCCGAAACATGGAATCGCAAAGCGGAGGTGCAACTTCATCGTATATGAACGTCAGAATGTGACAACAGAAATTAGGTTTCCGTTTCCGTTTGGTCGGACGAACGGACGCTTGCAGCAGATTGCCGTGACACTCACATGGGGCTCGGACGAAAGCTGCGCTAGGGGCGGAACGTTGGAAGTGCCGGCCCGACTAGACGATATGACGTGAGTGGGATCCCTCCTGGGAGGAGGCGGAGGTTCTCCCGGGCACGGGGCCGGAAGCGAGAAAACGTCTCCGGGAGGACGGCAGACCTTGAGCATGACATCGTTCGGAGTGGTCCGCAGGACTTCGAGAGCTTCCTGCAAGAGACGGACGGTTCACGACACCGAAAAAAACCCGCGAGAAAGGAAACTCGCAGCCCGCAGAAACTTACATAGTTGGTGAGATCCGTGAGGGGGATTCCGTTAACGGCTAGGATGATGTCTCCGACCTGCAGCACTTTGCTTTCCCACGCCGGCTGATGGGGAAAGATTCTCTTGATCCTTATCAGTCCCGGGTACTTCTCCGCGGTCTCGATTCCTCCGGTAACGCTGAGGCCCAAGCCCCTGGAGCCTTTTTCCAGTCTTGCTTCAAACGTGTTTTCTGCAAAGCAAAAAAAACTGAGCTTTTACCTTGTCACGGGAAAATGGTTCGCTGCGGGGAACTGGGCGGCAGGCACATCGCACGCACCGACGATCATTTCTAAACCGGAGGCTGCGCGGAGCCGCGAACGCCACCGTCAAATGGACGAAGCCGTCCATTTACGTGGCAAAAGTTTTTCCGTGTCCCTCCGACGCAGCTCGTCTTTGCCGTCGAATAACCCGCGGCGATCCGTGGATTCTCCTTCTTGAAAAACCGAAAGGAACAAGAGACGTTTACGAGGCGAAGCGAAAAAGGAACCATCGCAAAGGATCTCGAGATCTTTCGGGGGAGTTTTCATCCCTTTTTCAAGGGAGGAAAGTGACGATGGCATTTGCTCTTCGAGAGAAAACGAAATTTAATTCCCTGAGTGCAGGAACTGGAAAATCAGCTCTCTCCGAAATTTCCCGGAGATCTGAAGGAATTTCGGACGGGAGACAGGAAAAAAATTCGAATTTCCAACGAACCGCGGAGGGACTGATGAAAAATCAAATATTCCCGCGCTTTTTTACGCTTTTCCAAGCGAATCCGTCGCCGGGATCGGAAAATTCAAAGCTTTGTTAAGATAATGGGAAAACCTTCCGCCTCAATCCTTCGCTCCGCGCTTTCAATTTCTTTTTACGAAAAATAACTTTACGACTCATATTCGAGACGTAAACCTGCGAACAGCGAAGCTTTCCGATTCGAAAGCTCATCCAATTACTCCGGGAAAACGCCGGAATATAGACAGTGTCCCCGTCCGACAGCTTCGACTTCGGTCCAGGTCTCTGGGAGGATGCCGAACGCAGTTTCGCTCGGCGAACGGTCCGAATCATCCTCGATATTTTTCGCTCTTCCGCCTTCCAATCCGTTCCTTTTGCGAATTTCCGGCAACCAAAAAAGGGCGCGATTCCATTCCGGCTCAGGTTCCAAGCCACCGAAGTCGATTTGCGGTCGGTCAGGCGGTTTGCCTCGCTTCGGTTTGGCCAAAAAGCGAGGTTAGAAAGTGCAAGTTCATTTCGGTCCCCGATTAAAGCAGTCGGCGGCGTCGGGGAACCGTCGGCCTCGATCCACCCTCCTCTTGCGGCAACGCTGCGGGCGCGCGTGGAAGTGCGAAATAGCGGAAAATCGGAAAGCCGTTCGCGGACGGTCGAGGGCGGTTTTGGAAACCGGAGGACGGGTCGGTTTGATCGATCAACCGCTCACGAAACGGATCCTCTGGAACGCAGATTGCTGCAAAGCCGGTCGCCCGTCGCCCGTCGCCCGAGGGAAACCGCAGCCGCCTCGGTTCTTTCTCGTCCTTACCCGCGCCTCCGCTAATTTTCGAGTCATACGTTTTGAATTTTGGGTGAGCGACACGAAATTTGCGACCGCTCCAGTTAAATAATTTAGAGTTGATCGGCTCGGTCTGCGTCCGGGCTGGACGGCTGCGCTAAAAGTGCGACGTTAGGTCGTTCCCTATTTTCGAGGGAATAATCGCACCGCGAAGGAAGGAAGCTTTTGCCAGCCACGCCACGGGGAGTCACGAAAGCTCAACCACCGGAGCAGTTTCTTCATTTCGACGTTCCTAAACAGATGGAAAGACTCCCTCGGAAACTTTTTTAATCTTGTTCGCTTTAATAAAATTGATTTTTACTCGATTATATTTTCGTTTGCCTTTTCAAAAGCGGAACTCGAGCGGAAGCGCGGATGAAAGAGGCAAACCTGACCGTGACACGACTGACCCGGGAGGGGAAAAAGCCTTCTTTTAATAAAAGTTCGAAAATCGTACGGAAAATCATTTTCCTTTGGTATCGAAATTAAGAAGCTTAAAGCGAAAAGCGGAAATTAAAATTAAGAATTCGAACGCGGAGGCTTCGGAAGAGTCTGCATTGCTCCCGTGTTCCGCTCTCGGAAGATGATGTTGGTTGCGAGCGCATTCTCGTGACGAGTCGGGGAATCATTCGTCTGTTTAATTCCACACAATTACCGCTCGAAGTTTCGGACGGGGGAAGGTCGGGTACCGATCTGATTTTCGGATCGTGGCCGGCGACAGAGCAAGAGCAGTCCCAGGAGGCTTCCTGAGGACGGGTCGGGTCTCGAAACCCAAGGGAAGCCCCCGAGCAAGCCAAAGGGGGGGGTGCTCTGCCTTCTGTCAGCAAGCAGTCCGGGGGTTAAACAAACAGCTCGCCCGAACGTATCGCGACAATTCCAATTTCCAGACTGAGAAGGTTGGAATGATTGCGCACCAAAAGTTTCTTTCGGAGGATGTTCTTGCGGGTTTAAAAAGGGAACCGTGCCTCGTCGATCCGAAAACAGGAGAAAATGCAGAAATTTCTCGTTATTTACCGTTTGGTCAGACAAACATGGTATTTGTGCCATTCTAATGGTTGCGCGCCAAAGCTGAAACGTTGGCACGGACAGGGCGGAACCGCAGATCACGGAGGCAGCCGCCCAGCAAGGGTCAAGGGCGCGAAACCTGAATTTTTATTCTTTTCCAAGGAGTTCTGCTTCGCCGGAGCCTTCCCGATGCAGGATCCGGCGATAAATCAGTAAAATGTAAAATTCCCAAAAGGTCTCGACCGGACTCTTCTCTTCAAAGTCGGCGCTCCCTTGCCCGCTCGGGAGAATCTCCAAGAAAAAGAGGAAAAAGGTTCCAACCTTCCTCCGGATCCTTCTCTCCGAAAGCACAAACCCCTTCGGAATTGCCCTTCCTTCAAACGTTTTCGTTTCGCTCAAAGTTTTTTTTTTTTTTTTTAAAAATTCGTTCGCATAATAAAAGGGTATACAAGACCGGGCACGGTCTTCCGCTGTCGAGCAAAAGCACTTTCGAGGGTCGAAAGCCACCCTTTTCGAAGACTGCTCGCGATACATCTAAGCGTTCCGCAACAGAAACCACCCCTAACGATAGGTCGATATTTTTACAAAAGTCGTCGAAGCATAGATTCACACCGGCAGACCGTGCCACCGATCGAAACGTATCCGAAAGCAGTGTCCAACCCGATCCGAAAGAAGCTGGAACTCCCGAATTGATTGCGATTTCCGATCAGCCTCAACAATTTGTGCTCCAAAACGGGCAAAATGTTGAAAAATCGCCTTTTGTATATAAAATAAAGACATTAAACTGTTCGAAAAAGATTTTTTTTACCGCAGCTTACACGTTCATATTTGTTTTGTCTACCGCGAATTATCTAGAGGTGAATTATTAATAAACAAAGCCAGGAGAACACCGCGGTAAACTTTCCTTTCCTTCCACTGAACTCAACTACCTTCTCGCATGACATTCAGAGAAGAGGCTTTCAGCTATCGATACGGTTAGGTTTGGAGCAAGAACCCAACCCCAGAGCTTCCGTTGCTGCCGGTGCGCAAGATGGCGGCAAAGGAATGCCGTTTCGGGCGCGCCAACTTCGGTGGAACGGGCCGGAAATGAAAGTGGCTGCTCACCGTGGCAAACCAACACCGGCTAAATCGAAGCGAATATCTCGGGAGACGGCAGCAGGATCGGGACGTTAAGAAGACGAAGGGATTTTGCGCCGTAAAAAGAGGCAAAAAGTCACGTTAATGACATGCCTCGGGGTGAGGAATCGGATAGTTGGTAGCACTGCCGTTTCTATCTCTTTTTTTGGAATATTCCAGAGGCAAAGTGTCGTTAACCTGTGGTTTACCTTGAGAGGCCGCGCTGCCAAAGGAACTTTTCCGAATGCGTGATCAATACATCGAAAGCAGGCACGGTCGAGCCACGTCAGGGGAAGGATTGGGCGACCTACCTTTGGTCAGAAACGGGAATTCCTTACTCCTCCGCAGCGTCGAACATTTCTGGGATGTCACGGTCGGCAAAGGCGGCGGTATCTCCTCCTCGGGCGATCTCTCCGACCCATAGCCCTGGTCGCCTCCGGAAAAATCCTGTTGCTGATGCAGCGGAGGGGCAATTTTGTGGAATAGCAGCTCGACGTTTTTCTTCTGGGTCGGACGTATGTAAACGTCTTCGTAGTTGTTGTTGACGCTGTAGAGCGACTCGGGCGTGCATTCTCCGCTGCGGACATCCTTGTCGTCGAGATGGTTTGGAAGCGAGCCGCAGAACTTGTTCCTGTCCCTGGTGCTCACTCCTCCCACCCCGCACGAATTGAGAATTTTTCCGAAGCTGGGAGCCAGTATTTTAGCTCCGTTGCATAAGTTTCCGCTGGATTGGGTGCGCCTTCCCGAAAGTCCTTTTCCCGAGTGACGGGAGACGTTCGAGCCCATTCCGGAGTCCTTCGAGCTCACGAGGCGACGCTTCGAACGCCGCGAACCCGCCGCCGGATCATTTTTACACTTTCGACTGCTCGATCCTCGGAGACGCACGATCTCGGAACTTTCCCGGGCGAAGAGAAGTTCTTCAGATTGATCTCCCTTTGGCTGCGGGAAATGTTCGCCTGCAAACAGAGGAACAGTGTTGGAAAAGCGATCCGCCGATCAACTCCGGCAGTTCGTTCCCGTCTTTATTAGTTCTTTGATACGAGTCGAGTTCCCTCCCGACGAGCTTTGGCGCTTCCACAGACGGCCCTTGGATGGACTACGTATCGAGCCACGCTCTCATCACGCTTTGAGGCTTCTTTCAAAATTTCACTTTAATTCGGCAACGGACCGCGGATTTCGGTCCCACAATCTCGAAGCCAGCATTCGTCTGGCGTAGCAATCAAAAATACAGAAATATTGGTCTCGGATACGAAATACACGGAAAGGAGGCCTCCGCGAAAGGACCGTCGCGGGAAAACGCCACCAGCATCTCCCGTCCCCGATCAGCGTCGGCAACGTCGAGACGCGGAACGAACCCCGAAGCCTGGCCAGCCCCTGCAGCGGTCTCGAAGCTAAAGTTCTCACTTTTCGAGATGCTGCAAACAAAACCGGTCTCTTACTGGGAAAATCGGAAAAATCTCGGTGCCCCGATAAAAATATTCCACGTTAAATGGGAAAACCGAATTCAAAATAAGGGCCTCGCAGCATGACCGAGAGGCACAATCGGAAACCATTTCGAAAACGGAAACATTTGAATTTTTCAGGGATAAAGGGATTGTTTAATTCCGGGATCCTTTTATTTAATGCAAGAGGCAAATTTTCATGCCATCATCCGCGTTCAAAATCCGAAACACTCAAAAAGTGGATGTAAAATTAGATTTCATCCATTTCGGTCAGCTTCACCTTTGCGAAAACAAAGGCAAAGGAGACGGATTCGAGCAAGGGTACGCCAAATCTCCAGTGCCGCAGCTTCGACGGGCGGGCGCACATACAGCACACAAGAAGCCGGTCACACATAAAACAAGGTTTGGAAAAAAAAGGAAAAAAAAAAAAAAAAAGAGTCGATTTTGCTTTTTACCCAAACTTTCGGATTTACTTCTACGGCGATACGGGAGGCAGCGATGCATCAACCGATCAGGGAGGAACGTCACTGCTCTGCCCAAGTTTATGTGTCACAGACACTGGACGCCTAATGGACGCCAGTTTCGAAGACCTTTCAACGCGGACCCTTGCGGTTTGTCAGACGGAGGCCAAAAATTACAATCGGTCCGGCAGACGGGTTTCCCGACGCTGCCCGGTCACCCTGCCAAATAACCGCACCCGAATCGAAGCGGAAGCGCATCGAAAACGAGCGTTCCCCGGCACTCGCGGGGACGCGGAAGATCGGCTTTGTCTTCCAGGATTTCGGCACGGAAAGCCGCGAAGGCAGAACGGAAAAGGTACGGGTTTTTTTTTTTTTTTTTTTAAAAAGAGATGAAGGAAGTGATCGTCGACGAGGAAAATAATTACCGCAAAAGGATTTCCAAATCGCCTCCATCTCCAGAATCATCTCTGACGGAGAGACATCCAGAAGAGAAAACAGAAAAATCCGGAAGAGCAGAAGACGAAAAAGAACGCGATTCACTCGGCATTTGACTCGAACTGAATTGTTCTCATGAAGTGGCATTAGTTAAGGTACGTAAATCAACCGGGATCACTTTGACGTGGAGCCGAGCTCCGTAAGAAGGACCGCCGGATACACGCGCGTCAAAGTGAGAGCACCAAACAGGATTTCGTCGGTTTTAGCAGACCGAGTTTCATGCTCGGCGAACGCGTTGCCGGGGCCGTCTTCTTACGGTGCGCGTAACGGAAAAAAACAGAGATGAAGGAATGGAAAAAGCGCCGAAGCGAACTGTTCTCAAGCGGCCATTCCCTTCGAAACTTTTCCGGACTCCATCGAAAAAGGCGAAAAGGGATGCTCCGACCTCCGGAGCAAGGGAACTCGGGGATGACTTTTTCCCGATGGAGTGCGACTCGAAAATCGGGGAACCGAAGCCTCGGAAAGGCGAACAACGACGCCGAGCGGAAGCAAGGTAAGAGATCGGTGCAACGGCTTTTAATGAAGAATAATTTATGCAGCGATTACAAAAAAACTTGGTATTTGCTAGGAATGGCATGTGACGTCAAAGGTATACGGCTGCGTTTGATAGCGTCGACGTCATTCTGACGTCATTTGTTATTTTAATATCGAACGAAAGGGCAAAGTGCGGTTCGCCGGCGCACCCCTCCGAAATTCCGGGATTTCCCACGGTCAACGCTCCTTCGGCAGAAGGGGTTGCGCCCCCCTCCACTCCCACACCATACGAAATTTCAGTGAAGAACCTCGGCTTCGGCACCCCGGATGTGAGTGACCTTGGGATTTTCCTTTTTTTTTTTGCTTTCCAGGTGCGGATTTCCGGAAATAACGTGAAAGCGCCCGATCCCGTTATTTTTCCCGTCGCGTAATCCCCGCGGCCGCTACCTCGCTTATCCCAGTCGATCCCGTTCTAACTCCGGCACCCGTCATTGCTTCGATAATTTAAATGGCGGCGCAGATTGCTCCGCCCACGGCGCGTAAGCGTGAGAGCCACGAAGATCAACTGCAATGCGAAAAGATTCGGAAACCGAAAAACAATGCGGGTAAATCGGGAGCACGTCGATGGCACTTGTCGGCGGGGAGCGTGCATTGCAGATCGTTCTAAACTGCGACCCGAAAAAAAAAATTGGGGCGATTCGCATTCGGCTTATCCCAGCAGCATGGAACCAAATTCTGTTCGTTGTCCTAGGAGAAAATGGTACCTCGAAATTTTTCGGCAGACGGCTAGTTTCTGCCATGGGAAATTTCACCGGGGAATAATTGCCGAAGTGGCGACGAAGGATTTCCTTCTGGCCGAGAGGTTTGAATCCGCACGGCAGAATAATCGAATTTGTCGCTCCGGGGCGTTTCTGGAAAAAAAAATTCCCTCGAATAATTGGATTAAAAGAGCTTTGCATTTTGAAGCCTCAAAGACGGATCTCTTTGGTCGCCGTAAAATTTGCCTCCGAGCGGAGCAGCGTCCCGTTTGTCCCGATGGCAAAAGCGGAAGGTTCGCCCGAGCGTTTCGAAGCGGAACGGGGAAAAAGTCGCGGTCAAAGGCGATCCCTTTCATCATCTGGAAGTGGAATTCATCCCCGCTGCGGTTTCAAGCAAAGCCTCGAACAAGTAAAATCGGGTAAAATAAAATCCAAGGCGTTCGATCTGACGCGGGAACACTCCGTGAAATTATCGAAAAGGCCGCATCGCTCTCTCAAAACGTTCCCTCTTCCGGGCGCGACCTCCTGGAATCGTCAGGGGTATCCCGAAATGTGCGACTGGTTTGTCAGGAAACTCTAGACCGGGCGAACCAGAAGAAAAGGAAATAACCTGATTTCTCGGTCAGTGCAGCAGCCGAAGGAGAGCTATCTGCCGCCGTAAGGAAAACCGGTCGGGTAACTCGTTGACGAAGCCAAAGTGCCCTTTTGCCTGCCGACTGCATTTTGCACTTCTTGCATTAGTCGGGAAGAAAAGCGAACGCCGTCTCTCACGGGATCCTCACCTTATGGAATATTACCTTTAACTTTAGCAATTTTAATTAAAGTCCTGTCATTTAAACTTTACGATGAAATTATACTTTGTTATATATGCACAGAACGGATCATTCTGCAAGAAGTGTCTGAATTACGTCTGCGATCCATTCAAAAGTTAAGTGTCCCGCGAAGCTTCCGTGCTCGAAAATTCGAACCCCCGGCTAAAACAACCTGGAAAAGGGGCGGCTCAAAGATAAATCCAAGTTTAATCCTCCAAGTTTCCCACTTCGAGGCAGCTCTCCGCAGCTAAACCGAGATTAGCAGTTTAAAGCAGTTCTGGCTTCATTTCTTCGGGGTTGGAAACTTTCGGAGGACCGTCGGGCGATAGCGTAAGAACTTCCTCTCTGCTGCCGTTTTGCTTCGAACTTCGTGGCCAAGTCCGACGGAATATTATTTTTCCCGCTGCGGTAACCACGGGGAAAACGGAATTTCGAAGCACGAAATAAAATGGCACCCTCGGGAGCGGATTTTCTTTTTTTTTTTCAAAAGGGTTAAATGGAGGGCAAAAGTCGAGGGAAAATCACTATCAGCGCAACGAAAAATGGCGCTTATTCGGGAAATAAATAAAAAAAAAAAGAAAAAAAAAGAAACGACGGAAGAAGACGTTGCAGGAAAAACAGGAGAGCTGTTGTGCATCCCAACTCGGAGTAAAAGCAACGTTGAAGAAAAGGTTTGGGTCATCCCTTACACGAGATGGTATTCGCTTCTACGGTGAAACCTCAAACGGGATACCTGGGAAAAAAGGTTTGAAAATATAACGTGGCGAGAAAGAGTTGAAGCAAACACAAGATGAAACGCTCCCGGTAAAATCCTGTCGGAAGTTCGCTCTTGAAATAATGAAATTGGCAAAATGGTAGAAGATGCCTTTTCTCTAAGGCAAAGCAAAGCCATGATTCCCCATAAGAGTCTGCAGGTCTTGCATAATAATTATGTAATGTGAAAATTCATAAAATAAAAATTACAAGAGAAGAAATCTAAGATCCAGTGTCGGGCAACGCCTTTCATGTTAAAATCTCGCGATGCTCCCCGATTTTAAAATAAAAGCAACATCTTACGTACGCGTTTAATACATATAATTATAATGTAAACAAACATAAATATTGGGTATAAATAGTCAAAGAAACCGGAACAACCAAACTATAAAAAACAATACATTTTCTATATTCAATGCAATAATCTAATCTACTTTAAGAATCTTGATTATCCATGTTAGAAATGCGTATTAAAAATAGTGGTTCATCGATTATTTATGGCATTTTGTTCTAGACAAAAATACTCGGTAGCCGAGAAACATGTACAGTGAGCTCACTTTCGCGATGTGAAAATTTTAATGTTTTTAATCGCGGATTTAATACTCGTTTTTTTTTCTTTTTAAATATGATCCCGAATGTTGTATGACTTGTTTCATTTTTATAAAGCAGAAGAGTTGAAAAATCATTTGGAACATGATTAACGAGGATCTCGTCTTATCCAATTTTGCCTCGGTTTTAAATTCTAAAGCGGGGTTAAATCCCATCACTCGGTTCACACTCAAACAATGAGAACTTTTCTGAGAGTGAATCCCGGGGAGGATTTCCCAGGGTCTGGCGAAAAATCCTCCTGCGGCAGTCAAGTGGTGGCTGAAGCTTCTCTTTCGGGATCCCGTCCTCTCCTTCCAAAATGGCAACCTTTTCCTCTGACGGCTCTCAGAGCAGCTACAACTGACTTCGGAGATCGCGCGCCAGAGTCCGAAAAATGTTCCCTCCCCCCCCCCCCCCCCACATTCGATCGCGGCCGAGTGGTTCGGTTTTGATGCAAGATGCTGCACGGGAAAGGATATCAGGCGAAGGTTCATAATCGCGAGAAGGGAACCCGGGAAATGAGACAAAGTGAGCCCAGCCACGCGGCAAATCTCCAGAAAAGCTTAACCTAACGCGAAAAAGAGAAGAACTGCATGTAAAGGGCTTCCGATGGCGAGAACGAAGGAGATAACGAAAACAGAAGAGGCGAAGAAGATTTCGACGATCGGTCCGAAGGACTTGAAAACCTTCAGGGGACAACTCGATTTTGGCTGCAGAGGCGACCGAAGACGCATCAACACGGGAAGAAATAAATCGCGAGAAGCCAACCATCTCCCCCGCGCGCAGAAATGAAATCCGGCGGAGACGGGTGCAGGGCAGACGCCAATTTTCCGGGGAACGATTGTTAAAGAAATGCGATTTTCAGTTGAAAGAGCCGACAGCGAAGCCGGAGCCTGCAGCAAAAGCGACGTCGCATTTTCATCCTCCCGAAAGCCCCTATGAATAAATCATCCCCGCTTGCGTTCCCCGATACACGCGGAATTGATATAGAAATTTTTTTTTTTAACTTCCAAACGAGAACACTCCCCCGGGGGTTTCGCCCAGTGCCTCCCCAATCGCGGGGTGCGACCGGTTCGGCCCGAAACGTGCAGCGACCTCTCGAGCAGTCTCTCGCCGATGAGCGCGGCTGGCAGCGACCGTGTAATGCATGCATTTGGGGCAATTTCACCGATTACTCTCCGGACCTACTGACAGTGAACGGAATCGCTAACGACAATGCGAGATGCCCGCGCGGTCGGTCTCGCAAGATAATTCTCTCGATCGACTTCGAGAGCATTTTCCCGCAGCTTCGATTCCTTCTTCGGACCGATCGAATCGCAGGAAGCCGAATTTGAAAAAGAAAGCACAAAACCTGAATGCCCTCACTTCCCTCCGTCAATCGCTCAAGTAAATTTTTCTCCGGCGGTGGCTGGAAATCGCTCTGTCGGGCTTCTGCTTCAGGTATCGACTCACCTTGCGCCGCTTCGTTTTAAATAATCCCGCATTCGGGACGAACTGAAAAAATGATCAGGGACGACTGCTGTCGGAGCGGGGTCACCCGCAGAACCCGTCACCGCGAAACCGCTTACTGAGGCGATCGCGGACGCCGGAAAATTCGGAGTCGCGTCCGGGTTCATTCGGCGACGGATATAAAAACTTCGCTTCCCTCCTGCGGTGGCGACAACTTCGGAAGGTTCCGCGACGAAAATGAGAACGGGAAACGGATAAAGCGGAAAAGTTTATTTAAGCGACGAATTTTCCGATCGATCTCCGATGAAATTTAGACCTTTTCCGTCGGCTGATGCACCTCGATTTTCCGGTTATTCCTCCGTTGCCTGCCTTCCCGGCCCTCCAAGGCTTTTCGATCTTTTTTGCTCTAGTTAAAACTGCCGTCTCTCGTGACCGAAAACGAACAGCGAAAATCCTCCCGTCGACCTTCACGCGGGGGCGGAAGGTTTTAAGAAGAAGGCGAAGAAGGAAAAAAGGCTAAAAATCCTTTTCGCCCCGCGAAGGATACCGAAGAGCAGAAGGAGCTCGCGTCACTTGGATAAGTCGGCAAACGGCGTGCGGATGTTCACGTTTTTTTTCCTTATCTGTTGCCACGTTAATCGAATTCGATAGGAACTTTCATTTCTTTCTCTTTTTTTTTTTTTTTTTTTTTTATCCAATTTAAGTAAGTAAGCAATGGCTGACTTGAAATTTCCCGGAAAATGAAAATTCACATTTCCGGTAATGTGACGGCGTTGAAGGCTGATTTCGCGACCTTAAAAAAAATTTTTTTCCTCCTGTCCCCGAGGACGATTTGGCGTTCCTGCAACCGTGGACACGTCAACTGTGACGAATGTTAATTACTTCCGGTTGAGGGACTTCCGGCAGAGGGTCTTCCGCTCGAGGGATCTCGCCAGACGGGTTCGGGGAATTTTCACGCGCGATTTTCTCGCCGCTGGCTCGGGCTGCGGTTTCCGGAGATTCCCGGTTCCGAGGTCGAAAAGAACCTGAAGACGCCACTTAAAAAAAAAAAAAAAAAAAAAGAAATTTGCTCCAAAGCTGGAAACGATTAAGTTAACAAGATGATGAACGCAACGCGCCAATTCCCGTCGAATCTGGGACAGGGGCGGATTCAGAAACCGATTTCGGATTTCGCTCGGCGGCCGAGGCAAAATTTCCGCCGCAAAGAACGCGTTCGCGGGTCGATGGGTCTCTCGCCCGATGTCCCGGCGGTTCCGCCTTGCGCCCGAAGTTTGCATCCTCCCGGAAATTGTGGTGCGCTTGCGAGAAGCGGAGGGAATCGCGGCCGCATCGGGGAAAAGAAAAGCTCGCGCTCGGATTTAGAAATCCGTTTGAGGAAACTTTCGGAAAAGTTGCGCTGACGAAAGGAAACCTAAACGGCCGGAAATGACGCCAAAATCCCGGAAAACGGTAACGTCACCGACCTTTACCCAACCGGAACAAAGAGGGTGACTCCTCGATCCGAAAAGGGACTCGAACGAAAACGAAAACCGCCGACCCGGATGGTTTCCGTACGGTTCGTAAAAAAGCTCCCGAAAACGTTCGACGGGCCGTTCGGGTCGCAGGAGAGGGCGTTAGGTTAGGTTAACCGGGCGTACGCTTGCCTTTCAACCCCTTCGCCTGCAGCCCCGACAATTGGACCGTTTTCCAGCCCAGTTAAGGGCGATTCGCTTCCGGCTTCGAAAACCTGCGGATCCGTCTGCTCGCACGTCACTCGGGTTAAGAAAGCCGCAGGAAGGAACGTTAAACTTGCGATGTGCCTATCGGA
>JAOWBB010003142.1:0-37907 GCA_028565995.1 Ricinus marginatus | reverse complement strand
TTCAACAGTTTAATTTTTTATAAAATTAGCAAAAATAATATTAAAATATAATTATTTATTAAAATACAATTATTTTATATTCTAAACTTTTTAAGGGCTAAGACTTTTAACATTTTAGCCAACTGAGACTCTAAAATTGCAAAAAAGATTAATATTAAATTACCACAGAAAATTAGAAAGTAAAACTTAATTTTTGAGTTGAATTTTTGGAAGGAAACAAAAGAAAATTCTTGAAAATGCTACTTTTAAACATGCTTATAAACCTTAATGTATTATACATACTTTATCATGTATGAACTAGCCTCCCATACATTTTCAAGACCGGAGTTCTTATTATCTTTCTGAACAGCAACTACAAAAATGCCTTTTTCTAAATAAGATGAATAAAATGTCAAAACTCCCATCATTATGAAATAAGTAGAAACACATATTATGAGTACGGGTGTCGACTGTGGAAATGGATATAAATAATCCCATAGCAATGCAAACATTGCCACTCCTACAGCAATACCACACATTAAAAGACGGGCGTCTATCAAGCCGAAGCTCTCTGTATAATTATACTTTCTCGTTAATACTTCTTTGACTGCATCATCTAAAGCATTCTTGCATGCAGAACCATCCCATTTGTTAATGGTAATTGATTTATTCTAAAAAAAAATAAAAAATATCATAAAATTTTAGGAAAAACAGTGTGAGATAATAATTTTCAAAAAAGTTACGAAAAATATATTAAATTTAATTCAACATACAGCATAAATTGAATGCCCGTTCTTAGCTGTTTTGGAGGCCATTTTCCATATATTAATTTGACGTGTCTAATACCTTCGCCGCGTTGCCAAATTCCTAAAATTTGGTAAAAATTTTTCAGAGCCTCTTAGCAATGATGTTTCAAGCATTGTATATAACAGCTCAGACTTTTTATTTGTGGTAGCTATTTTATTATTTAAAATTTATACGAAATGACAACTGCTGCAAGGCCTACATTTGAGCCAGCGCGTGGTGGTCAAGGCAGAGGGGAAAAAGATTTAAGTGCTATATCGAAACAATATTCCAGTAGAGATCTACCTAGTCATACTAAATTAAAATTTCGTGAACATGGTCAGGGTACTTCAGAAGAATTACGTTCGCGAGATTTCCGCAGAGAATTAGAAGAGAGAGAAGCTGAGAAAGACAGAAGTAGCCGTCGCACAACGGATTCCCGCGAAAGTAAAAAACCGAAACTTGATCAGTTACCTGCAGCAAGTTTGGATGCTGATGATCCATTAGATGAAGACGAAGATTCAGATGATGCTGATTCTGATGATGATACCGCAGCCCTTATGGCCGAGTTAAATAGGATTAAAAAAGAAAGGGCAGCCGAAAATGCTCGAAAGGAGGCAGAAAAACGTCAAGAAGAAGAAAGAATCAGGATGGAAAATATACTTAGTGGAAATCCTCTTTTAAATTATGCTGCCCAGTCAACTAAATCAGATTTAAAGGTTTAGTAAAATTTTTTAATTCATTTAGTTTATATTCCTTTTATTTACTTAGTACACTCTTATTTTAAGATATAGATATGTAATCATGTTTCATGTACTAGTATTAGTTTAAAATTTTTCATCATTTTTTATAAAATTTTTTATTGAACCAGATTATATAATCTAAATTTATTTTTAAGAAATAATAAAATTTTTTGATCTATATTTAGGATTTATGTTGAATAAAAATCACTTTCAAATAATTAAGTTATTTTAGTAAATACAATTAAAATAAAGCATAACTGAAAGGTAAAAGATATTTGATGAATTGCACTCTTGAAAAACTGTGTTTATAGTGTTGTTTTTTTTGATTATATATTTTGAAAAATAATTCTTTAATATTTGATTGCATTAAATGGCAATTTTAATAAATTTGATATAGATAATTTTACCTTTTGTTTGTTACAAAAAAAACTTTCAAACAATATATTTCATCATTTAGAGAACATTAAATTTATGTAAACGGTATTGTAATTGATTAATTTATGCTATCATATGAAGTTAATATTGACTCATAAAGTATGTTAAATAATTGCTAAGCTTATCTAAATCATTCTAAACATACTTGGTAATATAGTACAATACATACTTTAAATGATTTATTATTATAAAATCAAGATTGATAAATCATAAATTTTATTTGCAGGTTAAAAGAAGATGGGATGATGATGTTGTTTTTAAGAATTGTGCCCGTTCAGAACCAGAGAAGAAAAAAGATAATTTTATCAATGATTCATTGCGTTCAGATTTTCACAGGAAATTTATGGAGAAATATGTGAAATAAATGTATTGCAAATAAATTGTAATTGATAATGAATCAGTATTTGAAAGTTTTAATTAGATTTTTGCAAATATTTTCTTTAATTTTATATTTGTAAACATTTTCTAGTAAATTGTTGTAATACAAGTTAAATATAAAATTCACAATAACAAGTACAACAAACCTATTCAACCTATAGACATTTTGTTAATAAATCTAATAATTATAAAATTTAAGTTTATGACAAATTATATAATTTCCAAAAATGACCTAATTCATTTTTTTTAAAAATACATTTATAATATATAAAATTTATGTCATATTAAGCAAAATGAATTGTTAATGACAGAACTGTTGTGCTAGCAAACAAAAGAACATACCAGAAACTAAAGATTTGAACTAAGCAAATTATCAATATATGTTATTTTTAAATCACTAAAATTATTATTATTAGAGTTTTTGATATTATTGTCATTTACTACAGTTTTTTATTTTATACATCAGCTTTAAATAAAGTCTCAAACTCCATTTTAAAATCAATTTTATATCTGTTACAATCATTTGATGTTTTACATCACTGAAACTTTTGTGATAAGTTCTGAGTTTATTTTTGGCTATGAAAGAGAAATTTTACCTAAAAAATTTAATTTTCTTTTAAAAATATTTTTCTCATTTATATGCCATTATAAAATTATTGGACCGTGAGACTTAATACATTGTAATTATTTGATAAATGAAATTTTATAGTCTCGTAAATTTTGTAGTGTAGTTAGAAATATACTAATAACCCAGCATTAAACTTACAGAAGAAGAAGTGGTTCAAGTTTAACTTTCAAATAATCTTGATAATTTGACACTTAGCTTATTATGTATGTGGTGAAAATTTAATATGGATTTATTTTCCTTGAATACTGATGTATATCTTTTATTGCCTATTTTATATTATAGTGTAACTTATTTTAATGCTTAATAGCTATAAATGTTTCGAGTGTTTAAATTAATTTAACTTCCGTAATTTTTAAAATATAAAGTTCCACTATATCAATCAATAGTGCAACAAGTTTTTAGAATAATAAAAACGATTTTTTTATGCTTTTTGGCAAAATACTGTAATTTAAGTAGGACCAAAATTTAAGATTACGCTTAAAGTTGAAGTTTCACATTTCCGCAAGTATAGAAGGATATCGCTTGTCGCTGAAAAAATTTTTACGCGATAATTGAAGTGAAATTACATACATCCATACGTTCAGCCGGGCTTTAATTAACACAATTGAAATAATCATGAATTAAGTTAATTTATACTTGTTTTGAGAAATTTTAACATACTGTAGTACTTTTCAAATTAACTTATCATTTTCTTTTTTTTGCTCGAAATATTACCAAAGTTATTATTATTAAAAGTTAGCCTGATAAAAATGTGAATTGAATAGTATAAATGTTTTTGAAGCTTATGTTTTTGTCAATGGCTATATTTTAAGGTATAAAAGCCATCAACTCAGAAGAACCGTAAATAATTCAGGCATCGCGCATTGCATTTAGTTTACGGTCCCATTAAGTTTTTAAGAAAAATGAATAGGTGTTTAGCTTTCCTCGTTTTTTTAGTGTTTTACTCGGCTAGTGCTCGATTTTCCGGAATTTATTACGATAATGGAGTGGACCAGACCGTGATTCAAAAATTATTAACCCGCCAGGAGAAACGAGAAGTTGAACGTGAAATTTTGAACCTTCTGGGACTTCCATCTCGCCCGCGCCCCCATCGCTCCCTGCCCGTTCACTTGGGAAGTTCTGCGCCGAAATTTCTTCTGGATATATACAAGAGTCTTTTGGATAATCCAAACTCTAGAGCTACGAGGAGTAAATTCACCCTCAGTGGAAGAGACCAACAAGCGATTGATGAGAGCGACGTTATTATGAGCTTCATCCCCCAGGGTATTTTTCCCATTTTGTAAAAATATTCTGTTAAAAATTTTCATATCTTTACGAAGCGCAATGAAAGTATGTTTTATTTTATAGATAAAGTTGAGGGAATGCGACATGAAAGAGGAAAAAGATTGTGGTTCGACGTTTCTGAAGTGCCTATAGAAGACAGTATTGTTGATTGTGAACTTAGGGTATATCAATCGTCAAATTGGACTGCTAAGAGCATGAAAGATTCTTCTTATACTGTAACAGTGTATCAAGTTTCATCTAACAGAAAAGGGTAATTATAATGTGGTTTTTAATCTTTAAATGGCATGACATTTACATATAAAATAAGAAAAACAAAAAATTATTTCAATGGTAAATAATGTTATTATTACTATTTCTGAATCTTGTCTTTTTTATTTTAATTCAAATCCTTTTGCATTTATTGGTTAAATGCGTCTTGTCACAATTTTCTTTCTTAGAAAAGTCTGTCCACTGCCAAAATTAATATGAACATAAAAAATATTTGTGGTACTAAAGATTTGGAATATTTAGCTTAACTTATGCTTCAAATTTGTTATTTAAAACAAAAACTATTGTCATATATCAAAAGATAAGTTTTTTTTTATATTTCTTTGAAAATATTAATAAGTAACTGTGTATTCATTGTATATCATTATAATTATATAATATATAAATTTTATAATATATTTTAGGTACATATATTTAAAGTATATTATCTTATATTGATTCCATCTAATTACAATTTCAGAGAACATCAACTTCAATATGTTGATTCAGTTAATACAACTTTAGGTAATAACGGCTGGTTAATATTCAATATGATTAGTCCCTTTTCTAATTGGGTTGCCATTCCTGATATGAATCTTGGACTTTACATGTCTGTCACATCACATTCTAACCCTAGTAAGTAATTTTTACTTCTAAATTTTTCATTTATTTCTTTATTTAATTAAAATTGCCCCACTGCCACTAAATCTTACCAGAAGTAAATACTAACTCCTTAATTGACCCATGATGATATGTAATACTTTTCGTTTTCACCTTTTTTTTTTATAAAAATTATAATTACAGTGTTCTATGTTCTTTAGATAAGATTCTTCCACCTTTTTTAATTATTTCTTTCTTAACATTAGTAATTTTGAACTTTCAGTAAAAACAGTTAATATTTAACTGGAAAATTCTAACATTGATAGATAAAAGCACTTGATAATTATATTTTAATATATTTTTGATATATTAAAGATTATGTTATGAGAATTACATAAGCAAGTCGCATGATAATTCTTGCACCTCATGAATTAACATTATCAGTCTTATTCATTTTGGCGGCTTCATCCTTTTAAAAATAGAGCTCCTTTCCAGCCATCTTTTGATATTTGTTTTAGGGCATGAATTGAAGCCCGAGGAAATAGGAGTGGTGCATTCAAAACAAGACGAAGAGCATCAACCATTTATGGTTGCATTTTTTAAATCATCCGGAGCAAAAGAAGCTAGAATACGACAAACTCGAGAGGCCCGTAGAGGGAAAAGAAAATCGGAAAATCATTCTGGACGAAATCCTTTCTTACATTCATCCCATTGGTCTTCGAGGAGCTGTCAAATGCAGAATTTATATATTAGTTTTAAGGATTTGGAATGGCAAGACTGGATAATTGCTCCTGATGGATACGAAGCATTTTACTGTACTGGGGAATGTAATTTTCCTTTAAACGCACATATGAATGCCACAAACCACGCTATAGTCCAAACTTTGGTACACCTGATGAATCCTGTAAACGTACCAAAACCCTGTTGCGCACCAACCAAACTTTCGGCTATAAATGTTTTGTATTATATTGAAGAATCTATTGTTACCATTAAAAAATATAAAAATATGGTTGTGAAAAGCTGCGGGTGCCATTAAATCCGAGCGTTGTCAGAAAACTGGAAATCGGTTATTATTTTAAAAATTGATTTCTTATCTAAATCATATAATGATTATGTTATGTGTCCAAGACCTTCTTGACAATGTTTTACCGGAATTTTAGGACTATAAGAGTTTTTTATATTCATTCAAACTGTATATCATTGTGATATTTACGAAATGGATGAAAATGCTCAAAGAATTCCATATTAAAATATAAAATGGTGTTTATTTTTATAAATAAACTATTTCAATATTGAAATATAATGTGCCATATTACATTTCATTAAGCTATTTGTTAAAATTTTTTTTATATATTAAAGTTTATCCATCACTTTATTATTCTGGGAAACGAAAAGTTTTTATTAATCAAAATATTTATATTATTAATATGGAAAATTGTATTTTCTGATTTAGATATTTCAAGATTCACTTGTCAAAGAGGTGTTCAAAAACTTAAAAAAAACAAATATTTTCAGTATTGTAGTATATTGTCTTTTTTAATCTTATAAATTCATATCAGTCTTTAAAATATTTGATAAATCTTTTATCTGAATTTCATTTTCGGATTCTTTCGAAATGACTAATTCATAATTTTTTTTCCTTGTATAAGATTATATGTATATATAAAACGCAACATATCCAAATTTCAGATAATATGAATTGTTTTTTTTACAGCATGAGTAAAATTATCGTTATTTATACGGTACCAGATATACAATATAATATATATTATATATATGTTTGTATATATATATATATATTGTATAAGGCATCACTTTGGATTTTATTACTCAATTTTTATATTGATTTAAAGCAGAAATTTGCATTTCTCTATCAGGTAACAAATATCAATGGAAAAAAAAATCAATTTATTTCTCCATAAGCTGAAAAAACATCAAGGAAATTCAGTGTATATTTATATGAAAAATAATTATGATTTTGTGCTCATTCTATCCCACTAATAAATTTAAACAAAAATTGTAACTCTTGAATTTCCTAATTTCTATAACATTTCTCCGGCCTTTTTTACAGGACAGATTCTCATTGAGTCCAAATAATGGAGCAAAAAAGAAAGTAAATAAACTATCAATAAAAGTTAGAGAACTAAATGCTTATTATTTTTTTTATACATGTACCTAGTTCATTGATAATATTAAATCTAAAAGATCAGTAATCAATGCTCCTTTAGGAATAAATAAAAATTCTTATAGAGGCTGTATTAGAATGAAATTAATTTGTTTATCGTAGTTAATATTATTGTAAGTAAAACTGTTTAATTTGCTTTAAAAAATGAAAAAAATCTTTAAGTAGAAATAATACCTAAACAAAATTTAACAAAACTATATCCTTCCATTTATTACAAAACTTGGTTACATTTGAAGAGAAGGGATTCTGAAATTCAGGAAGATTGCTGCCCGAAGATTGCAGATAACTAAAAATAATTTGGCAAATAATTTTGGCATTTGGGATATCGCATGAAGAAAGATGAAAGCGGTTTTCTATGCCTTAGGGGTGAATTAGTGATCTTGAAAGGAAATTTTCAAACGAAAAAAAAAAGAAACAACTGTATATCTTCAATATCTAGTTAATTATTAAGAGCAATATGATTAAGACTTGGACATATAACTATCTAATGTAAATCGTTTTCCAAAATCGAATTAAATTTTTCCTTAAACATATGTTAACACTATCATTTTAAGCTTTTTGAGGTATTAGGTGTAAAATGTATACTTAAATAAATAAAATGAAAGTTTTCCAAGCTATTCAAGGGAAAATTTTCTGAGAATGTTCTGTTAAAATAGAGGCCCTGAAAGTGCGGTTGCAAATCTCGCTATGTGCGTTCAGTAAATAGTCTTGTTCGATCGGAAACGTACAAAATGGAGGTGTGCGATATATAGCCTATAATTTTTTCTTTAAATGTTGATTTTTTGTGTAAAAAATTAAAATTTATGTCTTGCAATACGGTTTAGTTATGTGGCGATTTGAACTCACATCTATTTTTGTTTAAAGAGATTTAGTTTATATAATGAGCTATTATATTTAATTACATAGTTTTGCTGACAGATTTGCGTAGGCTCGGCAAGGCTATGACCAAGAGGCGAGAATTTAAAATTGTGTCATTTACAGTGAATTTTTAATGCTGAAAGTTATTGTTTTTATTAGGTGTTTAAATAAGTTAAAGGATACGGTCGACAATGGATAGAGAAGATATGCGTAAAAATTGTATTCGCGATTTAGATTATCAGGATACTTATGACACTAGACAGGTAGGTTTCGAATCTGTTTTTGCGTGAGTGTTTAGTTGAAATGATTTTCATTTTTATTCAATGTAAGGTTGGTGAAGGAGGTATTTTTTTATTATTACTTTCTAAGGTGCCTTAAGATTGTCTAATTAATTACAAAAAGTTTTTTATAGTCAGGATTTAATATAGTTATCTTTTTAATCAGTAATATTCCAGTAATTATAGTGTCAAATTATTGGTACATCATAATAATTTTCATCATATTTCTTAAATTTACTACTCCTTATTCAATGTTAAAGTCTTTGTTATATAATTTAGTGTTCATATCATTATGGATGTATCAAAAGCTTTCTCTTATTATGAATCAAAAAGTTTACAACTTGTATATTGTTCACATTTCATCATCACTTTAAAATTGAAAATTTGAAAATTTTTTTAATATTTATGAGAAATTTCTGTAATTCTATATAAATAACTGGATCAGTTGAAAAGCTAAATTTTACTTTTATTAATATGTAAAGAAGTATTTCATAGTATTATTAGATAATCTGCTTTTTGAATTTAACAGCTAATCGTAAGTCAAAACAATGAATAATGTAATAAAGTTCTGGCAAATGAAAACTGGTTATGAAAAAATAAATTTTAGTTGTAAATGAGTGTAGGATGTATGTAGGAGAGGTATTCCAAATATTACAACATTATTGTAACTTATACAGGTTTGTCCTAGTATCATGAATTAAAACAAATTCACCTGTAAAAATAAATATTCTGAATTTCTTTCAGTAATGAATAACTCCAAATAAACATTTTTATAAAAAAAAATTTTGTATATTTATGAATTATTATTTAGTGTTACTTTATATTAAAAATATTTTTTATATATAAATCTTTTAATGAATTTTTTTTAGGAAATACTTTAAAGTGTTTGTAACTATACTATTTTCCAATGTTTTTTATCCAATTTTTAAATTTTAAGGGTATAAATTAGGTGGTACACATTATTAATATTTATGAAATAAAAATAGTACATGGAATGAATATGATTAAAATTAATTTGTGAATTTAATTTATGATGCCTTGAAATCATCTATTTGTTTAATGAAATAGAGTAATTGTATCAATAATTATTTATTTTTTAAAAATAACTGAATATTAAGCAACTCCATAGTTGAGTGTAATATAAAAAACACAGTTACTTCACCATCATTTAAAAGAATGTAAATAAAGTTATATTTATATATCAAAAATAAATGTAGATTTTAAAACTAATTTATTTAAAAATACTAGTAAGTTTATGCATCTTTTATTGTACTTAGCTTTATAAACAGGCAATTAATTCCGCAATTTTTTTTAATTTAAACAAAAACAAGGGATTAATCAGTAAATTATTTAAAAACTGCGAAAATCATCCGAAGTATGGAGGGATTAGCTTATTGATTTACACTAAACGTTTATCAAACTATTCATATGATAAAAAGAAGTTAAATTTCTTTATGTAAAAATATGCAAAACCATAGAATTTGTATCAGAATATATGTTGTTAAAAAATTATACGATTTCATTGATATTTTAACAATCTTAAAAACTATATCATAAATTTTAATTCAATCTTTTAAATCTAACGTTTTTAGTTTACGTCAAATAATTATTAGTTATTATTTTTATAGCTAAAGCAATATGCGAACAATTTATTAAAAATTGTTTAACTCTTATAACAAACAAAAAGTAAATAAAATCAAATAATAAAATTAGAAACAAATAAAAATAAGTTTGCATAAAATATTGATTTTAATTTACAAAACAGAGCATTAATTTAACATCCAAACGATTTGATGTCGTATAAAAAACGGAGACATTGTTAAGTGGGTGATAAGCATTTTTAAGTCGTGCGTAATACAGAACAAACAAATTTTTTCTTGTATAAATATGATAAAAATTTGCTCTTACAAAAGTATTAAAGTTCTAAAAATGTTGCATAAAAATTGTATAAATTTGTGTTTTATCAAATGTTTATGTATTTTATGGCTATTTATTTATGATGAATCAATGAAATATATTCAAAAAAGGAAAGAATAAAACAATTTTTAGATGCATGATTATTTTAAATTTTTAATTCTAGTTAGAGATAAGCATTAAAGAAATAGTGAATAAATAAATTATGTTAATTGAACTCGTATCGCTCAGCGACTTAATATTCTGAATTATTACTGAACTCTTTTTCGTTACCTTTTGGAATTAATGGTAAGTATTACAAAATCTAATAGCATAATAATTTTTCATGTATTTGTTCTTTATTCTGTTAATTAACGATTGATAGATAAATGAATTGTAACAAAAATGTTCAGTTTTACTTTTTCAAAGATTCAGAAAATATTTACAACTTATGTCTGAAATGGAAGACAAAATCTTACACATCTCAATAAATATATAGATAAATTAATTTTAATTCTTATGCGGTTTGAAAATAACTTGAAAATTTGATATTATTTTTTAAATTTACAAATTCTAAATCAGCTAAAATTTCAGCTTTGAAAAATTTTTTATTATGCTGCTCCCTCTGAGACAACTTTTTCAAATGATTTTTTTTTGTCTTATAATTTTCCTGAACTTTATTTTATGAATTTGTCTTTCATAAATTTCTATTATCCCAACCAAAATTCTAATAAAAATTTTTAATACTAAGTATGAAGATCTCACATTGCCGCATTTATTTTTCAAAATATTTTTCTTTCCAGTATTTTTTGCTTTTATGTTTTTATTTTTACGTACATTCTCTAACAGGACATTTATGTCCTCTTAGGACATGTACGTCTAGGACTGATGATATTTATTTAGTTTGATTTCTTCAATCAAATATTTTTTGTTAAAAATTTCGCATTAAATTTTTAGAAGGGTTTCTTTTCTTTTGTTTCTTTCCCTTCTGTGGTTGCTCATTTTGCAATTTAATTTGTGAATCTGAATGGCAATTTCATTAAAAAGTAATATTGAATTTAATTATTGAATTATGAATGGGCACATTAGTTGATTTATCCTTCTGTAATGATGATTAACGAAATTCTGTGGAAAATGTGAATCGAAAAAATATCTCTTATTAATGATATCCGATATTGAGACAAATTTCTTGCATTGTTGTTCCCTAAAGTTTTTCATATTTGCACTATCCAAAAATACGGTTGCTGTAAAATATTAATGAACACTTCGTAATTAAATTTTATGATTATATTCAGATTAAAGTCTTACAATCACTTTTAAAAGGCAATTTTTAGGAGTTGATTTTTTTTCTTTTCTTCTGTTCATAAGGCTCTTCGATTTTTTAACCGAATAATAATTAATATGAATTTTCTATAAGATTTTGAAGAAATCTGGCTCAATATTTCCCATATTAGTATAACATATTAAATTTGTTGTAAGTAATATCTAATACGAAATACGTTAGCTTCTTAATGATAAAAATGATTTGTAAAAAATTGATTATATTGATTTTACATTGAAAGTTTTGATTTTTTAAATTGAATGTTTTCTTGTTCATAAAGTATATAGTAAAGGGGACTAATATATGAAATCAGTTGCAAAATATACTTTCGCTATTTTATTACAGATGGGGCCAAATATTTTAATTCTTTCGCATTACAGAGTTGGAATCTTTCTTTTCTTATTTTTAGTATTTAATTGTTAGAAATTTAAATAAATCTATAATCAAAGATTAGTTAAAAATATATTGTAAATGAAAAAAATGTACAAGGAAATTATTTCATTAAAAAATTTTCATTCTATAAATGTTTTTTATTAAAATAAAAAAGATATTTGGATTGAAATATTTGTCATATTGTTAACCGTGTAAATAAAGATTGGCACTAATAATATATATTGGTATTTTTACCCTCTATTCATTTGTATTTAACTATGATTCTGAAATTAATTTTAGTCGTTTCATTTCCACATAAAGATATCGTTTAATTTTAAAAATTATTATTGAAAATTTAATTATAATAATCTTTTAATAATGGAGAATAAATTCTTAATATTCAGATATTTTTATTTTTTCTTTAAAAAATTTATTTATATTAATTAAAACAACTTCATTAAAAAATAAATTTATTGTCTGATCTTCGTATAATTTAAAGTATGGAATATCATTATTAAGCTTAATTAAAAAATTGAACTCATACCAATATTGTTTTTTTATTTAAAAAAAACCGAAATTTGGGAGAGTTAAGTGCGTATTAAACAAAATAATTTTGAAAATTACATGCTGAAAAGTAATTGAAGCTTTATTATTGATCAACTTGGGAATAATGAATAAAATTATATATTAACATTATAGAGAATTATAGCCTTTACACTATTGTATATCCTACAGGTTTTCCCATTTATGGTGTGAGTTAAGGCCAACCCTTTTATATGAATATTAGTTCACAGCATTCATAAATTTAACAAAGAAAAAAAATTCATCTTTTAAAACGAATTTTATTTAGACATTATTACGGTTATTAATCAAATTATTTAGACTTTAAGAAGCAGCATTACAAAGAATTAAGTGGTAGTGAATTGTGCATGTTATGAATTTCAGTCAATTAAGAAAAATTTTTAAAAAGAATATGAATCTAAAACATGCGTTTACATTATGGCATTAATAAAGTTCATCATTATTCGCTTGATTTCTATTTTACATTGTATATATTGTGTATAGTATTTTTTATTTTGTAATAAACTCTTTAGTTTCATATTAAGAGAATATATTTATGTAGGGTTTACTCAAAAAGTTCATGGACTTCCGAAAACGTTTAGATGGCGTTCAGCACATTTTATTTTCCTGTTATTTTTGTTTTCATTTACAATTTTTCGCTTTTCCATTGATTTTGAGAAACTTTACTATTTCCACTTAAATTTTGATAAAATTCACAAAGCGTACATTTACAAAACAATGCTGACATTTAATAGGTGTCCAATAATTTTATATTAAATTTTCATTTTTGCTATAAAGAAGTTTATATGCTTTATTAGGAGGTGCTAATTTTTTAGTTAATGCATTCAATTTTTAAAAAAAAATTTTTTACCTAGTTAATACAATCATCTTCATAAGGCTATACAAAGATTTATTCAAACATTTGCTCTGTGTCTTAATCATGTAATCAGATTAAAACTTTTACAAGCTAGAAGTAGTAAACTATAAATATTTTTAGTTAATTCAGATAAATTATAATGATTAACTTTTGAAATGTTGTATTTTTAATAAGAATTTCATTTATACTCATTATTATACTTCATATAAAATATAAATTTCATTTTGTAGTGTATAAATTCGAATTTATTTTATGTTTTTTTTAAAAACGTAGCCTGTCAAAAATTTAAATTAAGTTCGGGTGATTCATTTTTTCTTTTGCATTGGAGACATAAAATAGAATATCAGTTGCACTGGTTGTGCATTTTATTTTGATTTTAGTTTTACGTGTAATAATATTTTTATTCAGTTTCCTGAATTTTTTGCGGCATAGAAAGCATTAATCGACTTTGTTGATATTGTTTTTTAGTGGTACGATTTCGAATGTTTTTTATCAAGCTGCTGGATGAGTTTTTGAGGTTCATGAAAAATTGCATTGTAAAAATACGTTTTAAAATTGGCTTTTCCTTCTTTTAAAGTTATAATTATTCAAAGTTGAGCTTTTTAATCGGTATTAGTTTTATAAACTACTTTCGAATAAGAGAAAGTGATTCTATTGCAATGACTCATTCCAGAAAAGTGTTTAATAATTATAATGAATACTTATGATTCTGTCTGATGTATGAATCTTAAGTTTTGTATTTTTTTCGTTAAATCCATGCAATGTGCAAAGTACAGCAAATCATAACAGTACAATGTAAATAAAAAAATTCGAATACTTATTTCAATAACATACTTATTTTTAGAAAGGAACTAAAATAAGATTTTGAATTCAAAATAGATAATCTGCTTATCAGTTTGATTCTGAGGCAACAATAAAAGAGCAATTAGAATTACAGTTGTTATTGGGGCTGCAGATAGCGCTTTGTTTAAAAAGTCATTGAAATGAATTTTATATGAACAATTGAAAATAAGTTCTTAGTTTTCCTATAAAACTTTTTAATTATGTAATATATCAAAATATTCAGTATAGTCTGCATACAAATGCAACAATTTATTATTGGCTAACTGGCTGTAATATTGGGCAAAACCCTTATTCATTTTGATATTCTGATTGCACGATCTCTATACCTATTTACAGTTGTTTGGGAATATACTTTTGCAACTTAAGAACATTTATATCATGTGAATCAGTGAATAATAATCACTTGAACTTAAATTGCCAGTTAATCCAGAGTGAAATTTAATTAATGAAGTTTAAAAGCAAATTTTTTCCATTAAGTAATATATATATATAAACATATTCACATAGAAAGTAGATCTGAGTTCGAGTTTCGAGTTGTATTTTTTTGCAACTATTTTTGATAAAACATAAACTTCACTGTAATACGACATTGTTTTTAAGCCGAATTTTATCAAACACTTTACACATATCCTATAAGTGAAGTTTAATTAAAATTCAAAAAATATAATTTCCAGTTATTTTGAAAGCATCATCTTATTAAAAAAAATGAAATCATGTATTGTAATCTGTCTTTTGGCAGTGAATATCAATAAGTTGTAAAAAAATATATTCACGTGAAAAATCGCAATTTCTTATTTCAGAGGGAAACATGGAACGGAATGTTCATTTAAAGAATTATATGGATCTAAAACTTTGAATTGCATTGTTTTCAATAATTCTGAACATAGTAATGATAATTAATATAAAACTTCTTTATAATAAGAAACGAATTAATCATGTTAATTTATAAGAAAGTAAGGGGATCTCAATATTTATTCATATTTTTGCACGTATATGAATCACACAAGTGACAGTTGAAAAAATTAGTTTCTTTAACATTGTTATAAATAACTGGAAGACAAACATTCAGTTAATATAGAACAAAAAAATTTTTGATTATTTCATTTGTTGATAAGCTTTTATCCAGTAACATAATTAGTATTAAATAGTTTAGCTGGGGTTATTCTTTTAATACATTTGTTAAATTTTCATTCTCTAATAGACCGCTCAAAAAATTGATATTACAGACAAATTTTTCTTGCTAAGGAGACTCCTCCAGATTTACTAGGAGCAGGTCTTTGAGAAGGAAAAGTTAAAGCTTTTACGGTTTTAATATTAAACGTTTGAAAAAAATTACGACGTCGTACGTGAAAGTATATAACCTAAAAATTACAATCTTATCGATAAACAGCTCAAGGGCAAAGAAGTTTATCCACTTTCTTTTGAATTAAATAAAAATTTTTATTTCTGCGCTTAAGGTAAAATTTAATAGCCTGATATAATTTGTTTTCTCTTTCTTTTAAATATTGTAATTAAATAATAATTCAATTTTCAGTACTTCCATCTTACATCTATCTTTTCATCTACTACATCAATTAAAAGATATAATGGATGCAAAGTTATTTGATAAAATAATCTTAACTCTAAATTTTTTTTTTCAAAGAATGTGATTTCTATCACTTAAATGTATAGCATAGCACTTAAATCTATTCTTCTATGAATGAATCTTTAAAACAAAAGAATAAATAAAATGATTAAATAATGAACCTAATAAAAAAAAAGTACATACAGATTTAAAAATTTTTTGATTTGAATCGATGCAAAATTTATTGATGTTACTGAATTAAGGCCGTAGTCCTACATATTTTACAATGTCGAATCTTTTTCCTTAGGCACTGTTCGTATTTTATCATTGGACATTGCTATTTCGAACTAATATCAGTATTGTAATATTTTGCTATTTATGGAGATTTTGTATGTATATATGTATTACTAATTTAATTCTGCCTTTTATGATATATAACAAAAAAAGTATGAGTCATCTATTTATGAATGATAAATTGATTATAACTCAATATTTTTACTAAAGAATTATTTTTCTCGGTATTTCCCGTCTGAATAAGAAAAATGAAGGTCAATTCTTAAACATTAAGTTCCTCTATTATATTCACAGTCTCTTTTTTTCCTAATATGATGATATACATACGACTTAGCACAGAAATGGAAATTTTGTGCTTGTAAAATTTCATTTAATGTACTGTTGCATGGGACCTTACATCTAAATATTCAACCCTATATTTTCCCAGTTTTGGATTTGTAAATATATTGCTCTAATATGTTGATATTTTGGAATTTTCTTAATGAAAGATAGATTTAGTGAATTTTAAGATGAGTTTCTAATGATCTGTAATTTTAATTTTGATTTTTAAGTTATTTTTTTAAATTATATAATTATTAGTAATTATTTAAGCTTGTAATAAATATATAAATCATTTTAGTGTTAGTGCAACTTACATTATATTAAATTAATTAACTTACAAATGAATTTAATTCATTAAAGATCTAAAATAAAATAATAAGTAAAAAAGTGAAAAAGCTTGTGTATTGTTGACGTGAACTGTAATTTTTTTTTAGAAACTTCATGGCTTCCAAAAATTTTTTGTGGTTTCTCATAAGTTGAATTTCGTGACAAATTGAACTTTAAAGTTCTTTCAACATTGTAAGTGGTTATGAAATGAAACTGCTTAATACAGAAACTTTTTACAGTTAGGGGAATTGGATGATTATTTCAGAAACATGGTTGTGAAAAAGTTTTTTAATAGTCCATTTCAAGGATCTTAATTTCATTTTAAAATGTATTAAGGAATCAAAGAATAAAATATTTTGATTTATATATAAAAATATAATACATCAACAAAATTGTCATTGTAATTATATATTCCGAAAGATGAAAACGGATTTTAAAACAAAAATAGATTTCATGCATAATAAAAGTGAAATCTGATTATATTTCACTATCTAATTGGAAGTATTAAGCATTTCTAAACCATACAAATTACCTTTGAAGAATCTTAAAATTATAGATGTCGGAAGTCGAAAGACTAGACGAAAGTTAATAAACTTGATAAACTTGACTTAAGTTGTTGGGTGATCGCCAGACTTGAAAGGTTGATGTCAATGCTATTTTGTGTTTTAAAAATAAGTTAAGTTCAGCACATTATTGCAGGGCTTTTGTATATCAGAGAGAACAGTATTTAATTCATCTCAGTCACTCATTATATATGTGATAATTTAAAATTTCACATTTATTTTTAATCTCGCTAAAAAAAGTTGTAAAAAATTTCAACTTTATATATACTAAAACCATCATATATATTTTTTTTTAAATACTTTGAAAAATATAACAATATTTTGACTTTTTCTATTTTACGTAACTTAAATTATTTAAAATGACAATAGTGTTTTCTTTATTGCTCTGGTTTAATTAAAAAGCAAATAATTCATTTTATGTTTACCTAATCAGGAATAGAAAATCCAAATTTTTATCATTTCTAGTAAATTTTTAAGTAAAAGAATTTGTAGATTTAGGGAAAGAAGTTATAGGATTTTATAAAAATTGTGTTTTCATACATTAGATATTGAACTAATATCAGAAGTCTTAAAGCCTGTCTATGAAAATATATGCTGAAAAATAAAATACTTTGGTATTTACAGAAACTTTAAAGTTGCATTCAAGTATTAAAAAATCTACATTGTAATCACGTCCAATCTCTATTTTATTATAAGGAAAATATTTTACTCTGTTATAAATATTGTAAAAATATATTAATGTTTATTATATATATGAAATGACTATTTTTTAAAAATCTTTTATAATTAATTGGAATTGATTTATTTCTAATTTTTAGGAAATCGTGATCGTTTTATAATACTAATATGAAATCATAGAATTTTATTTTATTAGAAAATTATATCTAATATATGAAAATATCACACTTAGTTTAGAATCTTTAATTTTAAATTAATTTATTTTAGATATTGCAAATTTGGTAGTATTTACTTATTTCTTGAATGCAAAATTTTTAAAAGTTAAAGATGTATTTAATTTCTGAAATTTCTAATTGGGATAAATTGAAGTTTTAGAAATATCTTACTGATCTGTTTATTTATTTTAATATAGTTGACAATTTATTTTTGCTACACTTATTATGAACGGATGAATGATATTTATATTACTTTTTTATAATGTATATGTTTTAAGACCTTAATTTTACTTTCTAAATTTGAGAAATATTGAGAATTTATTGTTTGTATAATAATTCTCTTTTTTTTGCTATTAGAATTTAAATCTTTTCAATTGTTATGAGAGCATAAATGAAATTTTCTGTAATTATATTTATACTATACAGATGAAACATTTTTAAGCCAAATTATTTACTGCACTAAACTTTAATATTTCTCCACTGTAATCGTAAATTTTAAACATGCTTTAAATAGAATTTGAATTACCTCAGAATAGTTACTTTTTATATTGAATATGCTTCAGATATGAAACTTGATGTGGAATCTGTTTATTGTAAATGGAAAGTTTACTTAAGAATTTGGGATAATATATTTGTGAGTAGAAGAAAACTTTAATAATTAATGTTCAAAACTATGCAAAATACAGTGGCGAAACTATCTTTATTAAAGATGTTTCAATATCATCTTGACATGATAATGACATTGATTTAATATCAAATGACAATACTATCATTTTGATAGTCTATTATTTACATAACATTAAAATAAAATGGCCTGATTTCAGTGCAACAAATCGTGGAAGAAAAGAAAATATATAAATGATGTGAAAATAATACAATAAAGTATTTTAATTAAATGAAAAGTTCCATGTACTAATTCTTATGACGCATGGATTTCGAGAAATTGGTAGATATTTTAACCTTTTTTGTGTTTTGTTATTCAGAAGAATATATTCTTAGCTTGAATGATTATACGCCAAAAGATGAAAAAAATAAGATATTACAATAAATATTGGCCTTTTTTCAAATGCGGATTATTTGATTAACAAGAATGCATATTGTTATTTTCTTATATTTCTATGAAAGTCAAACGCTGATTGTGAAAGAATATGCAAAAGCACATTAGCAGTTTGATCTTGCACAGAGCTGTCTTTTTCTCCAGTTTATGATTAATCGCAACCGTAATATCTTTCCTTTCATTTTTGATTGACAAGAATTATTATGCTCATTTAATTATATGTTTCAAAGAAGCTAGAATTATATAAAATTATTTTAAAAATCTAATAATTTACATCATTTTTTTACAAATCTATTGTGAAAGCTTATTGATTCTTAAGCTGTGCAAGAGTTTGATGTTTGACTCCAGAAGCAAAAGCCGTTTTAGAAAGAAGTTTTCAATATTCAGTCTGAAGCAACAGCATATTGATTGAAAGATAAAAATAAACTTGAAATTGGTAAATTACTTTCAAGAACCTATACTGTTTTTTTTTAATCTTTATATTTATTAAGTATATTTCAAATAAATTGAAGTGGATAATTAGGAAAAATTCTAAGTATAAAAAATATGACATAAACATGAAATTCATATGTTCTTTCGCTAAAATTTTATTGAAACCTAATTAATTAACTTAACTAAACATATTATTAAAAAGATTTTGTTTAATGTCATGGACTTGAAATCTTATTTAATAAATCATTATGGTTCCTTGTTTTAAGCTATTTTTATAAATCATAAATCTTAATTTTTTTTTTTGAAATCAAAAACTTTTGAAAATGCATTTCATTTAAAATTATTATTTATAATATACTTTTAAAAAGGCTTAAATAATTTAGCCAAACGGGATTAAATTTTTATTTATGTAAAGTTTCCATGAATGGTCTAACTATTAGTTATTAAATTTCGAATACCGGAAACTAAAATAATTATAAATTTGTAGTACATTTATTACGAACTCTTAAATTATTTTATCTTAATATTGATCGAAAATTGATAACTATTAACAATCAATATAGGGAAAATAAAGCGAGAAAGGATTAAAAATAATTGTGAAAGTAGTATTACAATGATGTAAACCAATAATTTTATTTTTTTTAAAAACAAAAAAGTTGATATTAATCACCATTAAAAGCACAATGCTTTAAACGAATATTTTTTTAATTTATCTTTTGAGTTTTGTTATTAAATTATACCTGATTTTACATTGTTTTCGATCTGAGATTTGGAAGGAAATATAATGATATATATGAAATAACACATAAATAATTTATAAGTCTTATCTGCAAAAATTTGCTTTTTTTTTTTTTTTTTTTTTTTTTTTTTTTTTTTTTTTTTTTAACTAAAAAAATTAAGTTTTTATACCCTGTACATTACACTTTATTGTTTCAAAGAATGACAGTGTATAAAAATGCATAAATGTATAATGTATACCTACAAATTACCATTTGTTGAGTCACATTTTACTAATTGACAAAGATTCATTTTGATTAGATAATGGAAATAATATTTAAGAGACCAACAATATAGGTAAAACATAATAGGAATTGTTTTAATAATTCCTAAAGGAATTAAAAAATTCGTAGGAAATAATTCCTAAAAAAAAATAAGTAGAATTTTTATAATTTAATTTGAATTGATATTTTCATTTTAAAAAAATTCATTTCAAACACTTTCAGAGAATTTTCTCAAAAGAATCTGTGTGTCAGATTTTGATAGTCATTTTCTTAATTGTTTTAACATAATATAGTATTTATTACATATTAATTCCGTAAAAATCCATACAAGTATTTTAGTCTATATTTCTTTTGTAAGTTCCTGTGTTTTTAAGCACTGAAAATATATCTTATCCGATCCTTATTGTGGATAGTAATAAATAAAGGTGAAAAAAATTCTAAAACAAAAATTTGTACAAAATATTTCTTTAATATATTTAGCCAATTTTGTTATATAAATTTTCAGTTTAATCAATAATTAAACATGCGACAACTCTATTATCATTATGGATATAAACTAACTATGTTAAATTTAATTTATAGAATAATTTTTGTCTGAAAATATTTTTTATATTGGTTATCACGAAATGAATTGATGTAGACATTTAATATAAAGAAAGAGGAATTTAAAATTATAACATATTGACAGAAATTTAAATTTTCACCAAATACAGGCTTCAATTTCGATAACTCAAAAAAATTATTGAATGCTAAGATTTCTTTCTGCTATTAAATCTATGTAGAGGATTTTATAAATTTTTCAAAACCTAAGAAAATTATGAGTTTTTCTGAACTACTCATGAGAATATTATTAAACACTCATATGGGTAATATTATGATAGTTTATAATTAATTTTTGCCTTAATATATTTATGATATTAATTAAAAATTAGATTTAAATTAATTTTATTTATAATAGAATTATAAATAAAACCCATTTTTTTATGAAAGTAATATGACCAAGCATATGTCGCAGATTAAATTCTATATAAAATTAGTGTGAACATATAATGTTTTATTTCTATAAATTATATCCCTTATCTCAGTCATCAGATCAGCTTCTCAATCCCTTCAAATAAATAAGATAATTGTTTACTGAACATAGAAATGTATTGTCTTAATTTTTCATATAATATTAACGATATGAACCTATTATATCAGAAAAAAAAACCTAGAAATTATAATCAAGAGTTTATTAAAATGAATTATATAAAACACTTTCTCTTCAGGTTAATAAGCTGAATTCATCTTCAGAAATATATCTAAAATAAGCACTGTTAGTGGATTCATTTAACATTGAAATTTCGTACAAGTGAAATTTTTTTTTATAGACTATCACTTATATGAATTGTTTCATGTCTCATTAATAAGTTCTGATATTGAATGTTCAAAATCACCTTGATGTATTTTTTTTAAATTTGATAGTTTAAAACTTGAGATATGTCGTAAAAAGATTGTTATTTTAATAATTAATTATTATTCACTTTATTTCATAAAATATTTTTTCAGGCCAAACAGAGAGCTTCCATAAAGTGGCTTTTATCAAAAGCTTACAACAATCGGATTCCTGACAACCTAAAAGAACCATTTTACCGTGACCATGAGGTAAATACGAATTATCTTCTTAATATTAGTACATTTAATTAGTAAAAAGTTTAAAAATAGTAATTTTAATTTGACCTAACATTTTAGGATTTTAATAGTTAATTTAAAAAACTAACTTCAGTGTGGCAGTTATATTATATTCTAAATCGATTACATTAAGTTATAATTTAATAAAATGAATGGAAAAATTAATTTGTAATGTTTAACTCAGGTTTAATCAAACAAAATAATTTTATGTACCAGTTACAAGAAAACGATTCTAATAATTCCATGTACCACATTTGATATAGATATATATATGCACACTTACATATATACATATGTTTAATTGAATTTATTTTTGATTATGGAATTTTTAATAAATATAAAAAAAATACATTATAGTATACTCAATATAGTGAATTTATATATATATTATATAGATATAGAGTTATATATATAATACAGAATATTGTATATATATATAATATACAGAATGGGAAATAATTATTTATTACCAATATATGTATAAATCAATAATTATTTCAGAACTATTTAATTAAAATAGTAAAAATTAAAAAAGATAAATTTTTATCATTTAATGCAGTCAGCCGAATTTATTTTGGTCACGGATTGATTGAGTCTGATTTATATGACAATGAAATTTAAAAGGTGGTAAAAGTGATTTTGTTTTAAAATATTAAATTTATATAAGTGAGGGGATTTCTCAAATCATAAATTATGAAAAAAGATTTCAAACAATATAATAAATTGAACATAAATTATACACATTTCATATTAATTTGTAGTAGAAAAATATTTTAACTAGGGCAAAAACAAATTATGATTGTGTTCAATCATAAGCGATCAATCAGATTATGAGGAAGATCGATGAAGAAATAAAATTGAAATGTGAAGATTTGAATAAAATTAACTTAGAAATCATGTACACTAACTTTAATTAATTATATCAGTTTACTAGAAACAATGAAAGTGAACATAAAATCGATTGCATTAACTGAGTTAAGGAACTTAAAAATATTTACAAATAGTTTTCAATTTGTCGCTCTTAATAGCCAAACAAGAAATTTTCTTTTAAGATTTGTTAACGTTCTTAAATAGTAAATTTTAAAATTTTTAAATTTTTTTCAGATATAATAAAAACATTATAAAATTTGAAATATCTATTAGAAGTCACTTTTCTTAAGTGGCGTCAGTAATTTTCTCTGTCTTTTTGAATTGTTCACATATTGCATTTCAACCGTAAAGGATATTAAATTCATGATGAATATATTTATTTCACAATCAAATTCAATAAAATTCTGAAAAGCGCTGCAACTATAAATATTATATTTAAGTTTAAATTTATTTTTGATTATGATATAGCTTATTGGGAAGAAATTTCCATTCTAAATTTATTTTATACATTATTCTATTATATGGTGTTATTATATCACACCAGCTAGTGTGATAGAAGTCGTTTGTAAATTTTAATCTTTGTATTGGTCCTGTTGATATAGTTTTTGGAATTGAACTGCTAATATGATGTATGTAAAATGAAAAAATTAGTATTTTTTAATTGTTTATGTCGAGATATGAAACCTGTTTCAATTGCAATCATTTTGTTAAAGAAAAAAATTTTTAGGTCAGGGAAATTTTGGAATAAAATTATACATTTCGTCTTTCCGATATAAAAATTTCTTCTGTTTCTTTTCCATTTAGTCCATAACACGATTGAAATAATGATTTTTTAAAAATTTTAAAAAGAGAGCGAAAAATTTACAAGGGAAGAAGGTAAGATAATTCAATATTTTCAAAAAAGTTAATTCATTCTAGGTTGCGGACGTTATTCTTCAAATAACTACCTTTTATATTTTAGATTTTATTGTCTATCAGAATTAAAGTCGTCATGCAATCGTGACTTGTTTTGAAAATGAAATAACTTGTTTTATCTTGTTTTATAAGTTCATGAAAATCTTAACTATTATAGATCAATTTATGTGTTAAAATATGTTTACTTTTTCAAGAAAAGAGGAATATTCAACATTATTTTATTCAGATTATAAGTAATCTTATATTATTAAATTATAATTATCGTTATCACCTAATGGAAGTAATTTGAATATTTCAAAGTAAAATAATACATGAAAATAATTTTTCTTTTACTTTATTCTTCAAATGATAGAATGTTTTTAAACCTTAGAAACCTCATTTACCGTCTGAAGTACTAAAAACATCATACATGATGTTACCTTGATGATTTTTTTTATTAAAGTAAATTTTTACTTTGAAATTTATACAAAAAAATTGTATTACTTTTTTATTGAAACGTTTTTAAAATTGTAATTTGAATTATTAAAATTTGAGAAGCTTGAAGTCATTTAGGAATAATCAAACATGATGAATCACTTTAAAGAAAATCATTTTTCAGCAATTTATTGCTCTAATTTTTGTAGGCTTTAAAGCAGTTAACGCAATTTTCTTATTCGTGATTTTTATAGGACCAGGAACATTTAAAACCGCAAATAGTTCACAATTTAGCCAATGCAGAATTGTATTGTCTCGCTTTGGCTAATATTTATTCCGATCCAAATTATCACAATTTAAATCATTGTGGTATCCTTCAAACGCTCTCTAGAAAAGGAATCAGTATTCCAGATCCACCAGATGGACCACTAACAGAGACTGTTCTTATTCAAACAACTCCTTTAAAATTGGTGAGTCGCATTGTAAAAAACTATATTTATACCATTTTCTCATATTTTAAACGCAATTAGATTTTATTAATCAAAACCTTAAATTAATCATTTACTATTCTTTATAGATATCATGATTAATTATTCTTTTTAAAAGAAATTAAAAATAAAATTATCTCAAATAATATTTCCGCAAGGCAAAATTTTCATTTTCAGAGACTGTGAGCAACCAAAACTGTTATTTGGCATATTTACTAGCGAATTAAATTTTAAAATACTGAAATTTAATAGCTGAACTTAAATATATTATATCCATTTTTTAAAATCATTCCTAGGGTGCTCATATGGCTGTAATAGAGGCGACTATGGTCTTATATGCTAAAGAAGTAGTAACACCTGATAGGGTTGTAGCTGCCATAAATCGATTTACTCATGGCCAGATCACACCGGATTTACCGCAAGATACGGAAGATAGCCTTCTGCTGTGGGTCAATCATTCTCAGTTGGCATTAACAAAAAGAATACAATTGGAACTTGAAAGAGAAAGAGACACCGAAAAAGCCGTACCAAATTTTCCACATATTAAAGATGTTAAAGAACTCAGTGATGGTGTAGGACTAGCAGTTTTAATTTCATTTTACTGCCCAGAAGAATTGCCTTGGACTGAAATTAAAATACCTTATTTGCCAACGGTTTCAGACTCAGTTCATAATTTGTGTTTAGTTCATGAGTTTTCTCATCACAGTTTACCTCATACAGTGTGCCACATGATGCCAGAAGACGTAACTTATCTACAGGGGAATATGAAGCAGAATTTATTGGTTTTATTAGCAGATTTATTCAATGTATTAGAGATTCATCCTGTTAAGTGTGTCAGATTTCCTGGCTCTGAGAGGAACAGAGATTGTAAGTATCATGTATCATTTCCTTTATGTATATTCTATCAATTTTTTAAAAGTACTTGAGTGAATCTTTCTGCATGTTCTCTCTTTCGTACCATTTAATATGTTCAAATTAACAATACTTTTTCATTAATATTAATTTGGGTATAAAGGGGTATATTTTATCAATTTGAGCTATTAAATACTATTCAGAAAAGAATAATGTTTAGACCATGGTAACCTCCTACTAAAAATTTGATAAATTTAAAAAATTTTATTATTTTATATATACTGATATGTTCATGTGAGTTTTTATTTTTATTTATATTGATTATATCGTGTGCGTCCGGTTTTATATTTAATTTTTAAAAAATATTCAGTAAAAGTTTAAATCGTATAGCATCAACAACATTTATTTATTTAAAAATATAAATCATAAATTAATCATTCATGTATAATTAAATTTATGTACATATTGCAGGAAGATTTGCCCATATTCTCTTTACCGTATGACTAGGTTCGAAGTTTATATTTTAATTGTCTCAAGTTAAATTTACCAATTCCTGAAAAATAGATTTTACTATTTGTAATCGTTTGATTAATCGAATATTCATTTCTAATACGGAATTTTGCTTATATAAATAAAATTTTTAAGTTAATTTTATTAATTACCTTTTAATTTTCCATGCACTATAAATGGTATATCATATACGTATAGTTGTAATTGTATTGAAAAAGAGAGTTTTCATGCGTATATGTATATGGGAATATACGAAAAATCTCTCTTTCAATTTTCAAACTTATCTCCTCACGCTTTTATTTGCTTTATCATACGCCAGCCAATCGCGAAAAAGCAATGGGAGTAGAAATTTTTGTGTGATTTAAAGTGATAATAATAAAAATGATGTTATCTTTAGTCGGTCCTGCACGCAATAGTCAAGGTGTCGCTCATAAAAGAAGCCTGCCTCAGGTAGTGAGTGTCATCCCAGATCTGCGTAGTAATCTTGGAACGAACTCCAGTTTTACAGGTAGGGGCAAAGCCCCATGCCCAATTTTCGTAGATTATTGAAATTATGTACCTTGACGAGTAAATATATGAAAAAGAAATCCTGATGATGTGTAATTAGTATATATCAAAATGATTAATGTTTTATATTAATTTATCAAGTTAGTTAAAATTTTAAAGTTTCGTGGCTGATAAAATATATAAAATGATGGTTTAGATAAATAAAACGAATCAGCATGATCGTTATTGATGAAAAATTTGATCATTTGTATAAAAATAAAAGAACGAGATTCATATTGAGTGTTGGCTCCCATTAGAGATTACATCAAACTTAATATTTAATCATCTGAATTGATTATTGAAATAAATATGTGGATAACTATTCCAGGCAGAAATGGAATGCTTATTGAAAGATGCAAAAATTAATAAATTAGCTTCACAGCCATTGTGCAGAGGAGGAAATTGTTCTTATGTATGTAGTTACATGACATCATGTTCAGTAATTTTTAAAAGTACAAAAGGTTTACTTCCTTAATTTTAACTAGTCCATTATGAATCAGTCTTTAATTATTAAAAAAATTCAGAAGTAAAAATTCTTTCTCGTCAATCTGGTTAAACCATACTGTTAATTATTTAATAAATAATTTTCATGGATTTCTTGTAATTTATAATCATTTTAAAATCTTTGCGTCATATTTGTGTCCTTGATGATTTTATAAAATGAATTATAATTGCCTTAGAGTGGGTGTATGAATAAGCCAATTCATTTTGCCGCTTTACATTCATAATTAAAATTTTATATTGTCAGATGACAATAAAAATTAAGTTTTTTCCCAAATTATATGTAATTATCAGTAGATCTTTAAAATGAATTAATTTCTCAATTATGTTGTATATAAGATCTGTACCTATTTCTATGAAGATCTATTATTAATGTGTGGATCCACTTTATTGATTTATATTTATAAAATATCGACAATCTAAGTTTTAGTTTCAACATTTTTTATTATTTTATTAATTTATGTTTAATACTCTATTTCTTATTTATGGTTTATTAATTTTTATTGTTCTATCATGATTTTTCAGGCATGACCAGACAGATTTTCAGTAACAAATATAATTGAACGACTATCTCTTACATATTTTTGAAAAATATTTTATAATTAACTATAGTTTAGATTATCACGTAATTTAAACGAAGACTTATAGAAATATCATTATTACTTATTTATCAGTTTAAATCTTTATTTGTTGTCATTATTTTTAATGATTTGATATTTTTTGGAACAAAGAAATAAACCCACAACAAATGAACTTGTTCCTAAACTGAAATTAGCAAACCTGATGGGGTTTGCATCTTTTTCGCTATTTTATCTTCAATCTTAAAGTTATACATTTTTCGCTGTAAAATTTTCAATCTCAACAAATACCTTTGTTGAACTTAATAACTTATCAGATTAATTTTTTTTTAATAATAACAAATTTTGAAAATAAGAAAATGACTATTTCTTTAGTGTTTTTTTTATATTTTTTAATTCCTTAGTTTCAAGAAATCGGGATCTTCAAGTACTGAAATTGCCTGAACTTTTATATTTCATTCCTAAAATCATATTCATTTCCAAATGTGTAATTTATTTCTGAATTCAATTTATTTCTTTTAAGATAATATAAATTCTTAAAGCATAATCTCTTTGGCCTTTAAAGATATTGATTCTTGATCGAATAGTAAACTTGAGCCTGTATAAATTGGATCATTAACCCTTAACATTTAATTATAATTCTTTAACGGTTTTTTAGATTTTTTAAAAATGAAACAATCTAAATATTATAAATAATCAAATTCTTAAGTAATTTAAACTACAATTTATTTTTTTACATATAAGCAATTAAATTAGAAAGCGGAACTTAAGTTAATAGCTTAAATATGAAAACATATAGCGAAGTCTTATGGTTCACTACATTCTATGCTTGTGTATTTTCGACTCTTGAAAACAATTGTATATGATTTGTTGAAAATCAAAAAAAAAGTCTATACTCTTTAAATAATTTTATTGTCCAGTAATAATAGAATAATACAGTCTTTAATGATTTAATGCATTTTAATATTTGTGTATTGCTCTATGCTTATTTAATTATTATTGTTTAATTTTCGGGCTTTTAAATCTGTTCTGCTCATATGAATAATATGACAATAACTTTCTTTAAATAAACGTTTGAATAGTACTATAGTTATTTATACTTTTATGGAGTTATGGTTTTGCCATAAGATATAGGAATATTTAGATCAAAAAAGAGCTAAATTTGAATTTATTATATTTTCATAATTACTTACTTTTATTTTAATGACCTATATTAATAATTATTAACATATCTGAAGAATTAGTGTAAAGATTTAAAATCTTTAAATAAGAAAAAAAATATTACAAGATTCTTAGTATAAAGTTTTTGAATTACTTAAGTAATTTTGAAAATTACACCAGGAAGATCTTTCAAAAATATTGCAATGTGATAAAAATTTCCACCTGGGTAATATGTTAAATTTTCTCTCATATGTCCCTGAAAAGTGTGAAATAGGTATATTAAAGAATCTGCACAATGCTCGGTCAAGCGCTTTGTCTAATACATGCCCACTAAGCCATTGCTTTGCCTCAGTTACGGATTTGGTCGCAGTATTTGAACTGGATCTTTATAACTTGTTTTTTAGACCTACATTTCACCAAGTTAAAAATTTTTAATTTTTTTTTATTACATTCTCTTCAATTATTTTATAAAAGTGCATCACAAACTCAAATAAAAAAATTGTTTATTCATTGAATTTTAAGAAAAATTTTTTACAAAATATATCAAGTATTGAAAGAATTAAGTATTATTTTGCTATTATTTGGGAATAAAAAGTAAATCAGAAATTTAGAAATAAATCAGTGGTAAGTAAATATAAGAATTTCAAAGGTGGTTATTTGTTTTTAAAAATGAGTTTTATATTATAATCTTTTTTTATTATTACATAGTTAATAAATTTAAGAATTTCAATGTTCTGAAAGTGAAATATAAAAATATAATTTTTAACATATAATTAATAATTCGAAATACATTTCGAAAAACTTAATTATAAAAAAAACTGTTTATGTTGCCTGTTAGAGGCAAGCAATTGAATGGAGTTTTTAAGTTCTTGAATTGCAAATTTGACCTTTCCGTAATCCCTGACTTTTTTGTTAGATCCATTTGCCTTTTTTTTATTTTAACCATAAACAAGATAAATTTAACCATGGGATAAAAATAAAAAATTACAAATTTGAAATCACCCATTTTGCTATATAGGCCTTATTATATATCAAAGTTTTTTAATAAATTAATATCTTATGATCTGTATTTTAGCCTCATTCTAAATTGATATATGTAAATTTTTTTTTTCAGTTTAAATATTAATTTGAATTCTGCATTACATTTGAGTGTGTGAATAATTTTTGAACTTTTTATATAACTGTTCAAACCGTGTATACGCTAATTATTAATTATGATTTTGTCTAAATATGATGAATAACTGAATTAAATAAGCTTATTTTAGCAATCGTTTTTACCATATTTCTTGCGAATATACTATGTTAAAAATCTAGGACTTTCCAAAAATATATTGTAATTGTTAAAATGCTAATTTATTGCACATAACTTTTTTAATTATTTAACGTAGTGATAATAGTTAATTATCAGGATATTCTGGAATTCAATACATTTATGACAATTTCAGATTACATGATTTAAAAAAATAAATTTTTCATTATTTCATTAATTTAAAAACGTAAGCTATTGTAAGAAAATAAAATTATTTTGTGAAAAATAATATACTTCCAATTTAAATTCTTTTTTTCCCCTTCATATTTATTTATTTCTTATACTGTTCATCAGGTTTTCTTGGTCAAAAAAATGAATGTGAGTTATAATTTAGATTCATTTGCTATAGATTAAAATTCTTTTTGTATTGTGTGATCAGCAAAGATACTGAAAAAAATTAATAATTTTTTTTAATTAAAATATATTTTCCTTCATGTCTAGTTTAAAAAATTTTCCATATGATTTTTGCAGTAATAATAGAAATAATAATAATAATAGTAATAATAATAATAATAATAAAGACTTATACTCTGCATTACAAATCTTAATGGAGATTTAATTTTTGTGTTTTTGAGAAAATAATTGAGCGTTGATCCATAAATAGTATAAAAAAATTAATTTAGTATCGTCTATGATATTTGCGTCTATTAGTTAATGAGTAAATGATAAAACAAATCATTGAGGGACATCTTTGAAAATTATTTATGAATAAAAAAATGCAATTTAACTGCTGTTTTAATTTTTATAATTGCTCTTTACGTGTTAATTAAATAATTAATTTATGTTTGATCTTTTATTTAACATCTTTACGTTCTTGAATTAATTGGACAAAAATTCCTATACGCAAAGTTTTGCACTTTTTTATTATTAAAAATAAAAGAAAAAAGTTATTTTCCTAATGAAAGGAAAAAATATTTTAAATAAACAATCAAAAAAATTATAACTGAAATTAAAAACTTAACTCTGCATAGATTAAAATGAAGTGTTAATAAAAAATTTTAGAGATAAGAATTTTTGTTAAAAGCATAGTCGATTGGCTTGTGTTTTAGTGTGTTTTATTCAATGATTATTATTTATTTTATTTTTAGCTTAATTATTCTTGCTAATTTTAATTTAAAGAAAAGAGCTTTGTATGTTTTTTTATGTCAATTTCTATCACAATATTGCTTGTTTTTTTAGGAAATTGGTATCGCTTATTCTCTGCCTTTTTCCATTATTTAATGTATTAATTTCATGTAAATATATTTAAATAATTAACTTTATTTATTAAATTTCATGTCCTTAATTCCGTTTTTTATTTGATTTTTTGTCTCTTTGTAGTGTCAAAATCTTCAACAGGTGTTACACCTGGAATCCGAAAATCATTATCTTCTCCGCATTCGGATTTAAATTTTAGAGGTTCTCCTGATTCGTTGGAGAAATCACACGACGATAGGTATAAAATTCATAACATCTCTTTAAAGTTCTTTACGAGCAATGTTTTGTTGAAATAATTTATTTGTCTTTAAAATAAAAAATATACATTACTTGTCAAGAATTAAATATCGAAACTTTAGCTTCAGCACTACAAAACAAAATATTCTTTATTAAATACTATTTGTTCTTGTAGGAGACATGAAGAATCTTTTGTAGTTCACAGAGGTAAAAGGGTGCCAACCCTTAATTCTGTCACCGCAGAAGATCCTCTTATTCCAGCTCGCTTGAGACCTAATAAAGAAAAAATTAATCAAGATACTAAAGCAGATGAACGTGGTGAACTGAGCAAAGCTGCTGGAAAGCCAAGTAATTGGGAAGATCAAAAACGTACTTCTTACGCCGGTAGAAGATCAAGAAGGAATTCATTGTCAGAAGAGTCTCAATTGACAGTTGAAAATTTTGGAGGTTCTCAAGAAAATCTTCATTTTCTTGGGCGAAATCCAGACAAGGAACCAGCAATTCATATTGGTGGGCGTCTGGATAATTCCAGTGCATCTTCATCTCCAGCATTAAATGTGCCTCTTAGAACTTCACTCCAAGAAACAAGAAGTACGGGTGTTGAGCTCATATTTGCGGAAAATAAAGCAGATGATACAGTAAGGATCAAAAATTGATTAATATAGAAAAATCATATTAATTATGATGTTATCAGAATATATGTCCATCTTTACAATTATCTTTATTATTTTTTAGCAGCCAATATTAAGAAGAGATAGTAGAAAAAGTCAGAGCCCTACCTTTATTCAAACGGAACCGAATATCCCCATAAGATCTAGTCAGCAAGATGCCCGAAGTAATGCCATTGACAAATTCTTTGCGGATAATGGTTATGGATTAGAAAAGCGTGATGAAGAAAAACCAACTAAAGAAGCAAATTTAGTGTCTCTGAAAAACTTGATACATTCCAGTCAGGTATTTTGTTTATATTTATCCATATTTTTGAAATTGGTGTATAAAATATAATAAAAATTTAATTTAATATTTTATGTAAAAAAATTATAGAATAAATGTATCTTGCGAAATATTCTTACATATTGAATAAATAATTTGAAAATTGGAAAATATTTTTATTTATATGTATTTAAATAATTTCAGATTCAGAAAACACATAATGAATTTATTAACAATGAATATGGCATGTCACCAGCTGATTATCTTGATAGTAATACATCTGAATTAAATATAACTTATAAAGAAGACGGTAGTGGTGATCATTTGAAACCACAGAAATCTAATTTGGCTGATAAAAAATTTGGTGTTTATACAAATCTTAATGAAAAAAAAACTACATTTGCAGCTTTACCGAATACAACAACTTGGCAGCAACAAAAATCTATTAATAACAGTAATAGTAATAATAATATTAATAATAATGATATTCAAGAGGTTCCAAATATTTCTGGTAAGAAATCAGTTTTGTATTAAGAAATAGACTCTATTTGTTCAGTAAATTTAACTGTAAAGTTTTATATATGTTGAAATAAGTGAAAATTCTTAGATATTTTTGTTTAATTTATAAATTAAATTATTTATATCCATATTATATTTATATGCATATTATATCCATATTATTTATAATATATATATTAAATTTTATTTTATTAATATTGAATAGCAATAAGCTAAATTTCCGATGCTTTTTTTACTAAAAACGAAGTAAAAATTTTCCGTCATCAAGTCATTTATGTTAGTCAGATATACTTAAGTATTATATTGTAGTTTTACTACACATGAAATGATTTTATTTTCATATTAATAAGGAAATAAAAAATATAATTTTGTAGATGAAACCTCAAATATGCAACTTCACAACATTCGCTTAAAATTGGAAGAGAAAAGGAGAGTAATAGAAAATGAAAAGAGACGTATGGAATTATTAATGAATAAACAAAGGCAGAAAGTAGGAAAAGCTGCATTTCTACAAGCTATTACAAAGGTATTTAGCATTAAATTGAAGTACGATTAATATGCATGATTTTTTTGTAATTAAATAACATTACTCATAAAATAATCTGTCTTGGGCATTAAATTTCAATATATATTTCGTAAGTATAATGCAAATACTTTTTAAATAGCATTGGTAGTCATAATCTTATTGACTATTATATTCCTTAATGTAGTCAATTTTTTCTTAAAATATCATCGGAAACTAAGTTTAATTAGTTTCATTTAATAATTTTTCATAAACATTTAATCGTAACTGGAATAATGATTTAGCTCTAGGTTTAAATTTATAATTTTTTTTATAAAATTTATATTAGTTTTAATAAAATGCATGTATGAGAAATAAATAATTTTTTACAATTTGCATTTGAGGTAGATCAGTTGTAATTTTTCCTAAAATCACAAAAATTTTTAATATTTGACCAATTTAAATACTATGTTTTAGTATTTTTAATATAACCTTTAAAATTTAATAGTAACCTATTAAAAAAATTTAAAAATTTAATAGCAACTTAATTTTAATTCACTAAAGAAAGTTTGTATATGAGTTTATAAAAAATTCACAAAATTTAACAAGTATTTTACAATAGCACTTTCTCCAGCTCTAGTTTAGGGTGTCAAGTGATGTATAGTTAAGGATATTTTCTTTTAAATGGGTGCATGCAGTTCTGATCTGTTTCAGGATAAATTAAAAAGTACCAAAACAAATTCCGGAAATGATAATAATCTGCAATTCCGGAAATGGATTCATAGCGAATCCATAAATATCTGTTTCATCAAAATCAAAACCTCAGAAACCTTTTTCATTTCATGTAATTCTGATGCTCTCAAGGCTGTTAAAATAAAATTTTAATTTTGGTTTTTATCACTACATCTGGTAAAGACATTGAGTAAATGCCTCAAAAAACTTCAAATATTCATTTGAAATATTTTTATATTAGTTTTATATTTATTTAAAATTATTGTTTTTTAGCAATCTAAATATTCTAATTATTTAGATCTATACTCTACTATATAATGTATCTTTTTCAAATTAGATTTCTATTCATCTCAGGGTGAAAGTTTTAAAAATAATGAGTTATATCGGTGTCTTCGTATTTTTTCACGGAACTTGTTACTTAATTAGAAGAAAATTGATGCCAAATTTTACTTTCAGGATTTGAAAGAAGATGTTTTATCAGTTGAAAAAAAGTGGCTGGATAATTCTTCTTTTGCTGAAGAAAAAAGAACAACAGACCTCGAAAATCTCGAAATCGAACATTATCAGCAGTCAATAGCTCAAATGAACTCAAGTCTTAAAGAATTAGATGCTGATATGCAAAGATTATCAAAACAACAAACTCACCTTCAAGGTTAGAGTTTGTATTTCAAATTTTTGATGAAATTCAAAAAAATAATCAAAATTTTTATTATTATTTTTTTTTACAGAATTAGCAGAAGATTTTAAAATGAGCCAGAACGACAAGCAATATAATATGATCAACCAGAGTCATCTCATTCAAACATTTACAAATCCGATAACATTAAGTAACATCACAAATCAAAGTACTCCAGTGCAGAATTACAGCAATCTCACTAATTCAACGCTGCAGCCTAAACCTATAAGTTTATCCCAATTACACCAACAGAATCAGATTCAGAATCAGAATCAGAATCAGAACCAGAATCAAAATCAAAATCAAAATCCAGGGCAGTTCTTCCTGCATGAACAACAGGTTACACGAAAGTCATGGTCGCAGCAATATGCTGAAAGAACTTGGAATCAATCGGAAAAAAATGAGCGTACAATGTCACAACCTTTTGCTTTATATGATTCGAGGCTATCTAATGGTAGCATGCATCCTATTCCAGTTCCAAGATCCATAAATGCTTCTCCGTTGCATACTTCTAAATCAAAATCCAAACCAATAGTGCCACCTAGACAGACGCCTCCAACATCTAATTTATATCCTGTACCACTACCTACGCCATCCGTAGATGATATGGAACCACAGAGTATATGCTTTATAGGCAAAGGTCCAACTGATGAAGTTGACGATGTTTCAGTGGGTATGTCGCATATCAACATTACTTCTGGAAGTAGAACGTATCGTATACCCTCTCCAACTCGTCCATCTCTAATAAAAAGTCAGTTCGTTCAAAAACCATATAATCAATCTTTAGAAGATTCTTCTCACTCTATATCTGAAAATCAACCGTCCGAGAAAGGATTTTATATATCATTTGATGATGAAGCACCACCTAAGAGACCAAAACCGCCGCTTAGAGGAAAAAGATCTCCTAAGAAGGTATGAAGTTTTAATTATTATTAGTTTCGTATATTAAAAAAAAACAAAGCAAATTCATATGTTGATTTATTTGAAATGATCATGATAAAATTATTTTTTATTTAATTAAAACTTTTATAATTTTCAATAGGAAAGATTTGCTACTCAGACTATAGGGCATCCATATGAAGAAAAAGATAGGGAAGATCAAGAAAATTTTAATTCTAAACAGGAACCTATTCCGCGGACAATAACTTCTAATTTTCGGGAATCAATATCGAATTCCAGAGTTGATTATTCACCAGATACAGCGTCTAATTTGTCAAACAATTGTTCTGATTCTTCATCTACCGTAGCCAAGAAGAACGATAGTAACGCTAGAAATGAAGTAACTGCTCAGAGAGAAAAAGAACCAACTTCTCCAAATGTAGGCCTTATTATTGGAACTGAACCAGATCCGGTACTTCATGAATTAAATAATTCTTTCAGTTGTAAGACGAATAAATAACTTTAGACTACTTTTTTTTTCTTAAATTATTTAATAATATTTGCAGAATGCCATAGATGAAATGGAAAGAAAGAAGGAGAAAATTCTAATGCTTTCTCTACAAAGGAGACAGCAACAAGAAGAAATGAAAGCTAGAAAAGAAATAGAGGCTGCCCAAAGAAGAGAAATAGAAAAATTAAAAGAGGAAGATAGAGCCAGGAAAAAAGAAGAAGAAAAAGCAAGAAGAGCTGCTATTTTAGAGCAATATAAATTAAAGAAAGCTATAGAAGAAGCAGAAAGAGAAGTAAGTGCTTGTAAAATATGAAGCGAAAATGTCATAAAATCGAATTTTAATGAAATTATTGTATTTTAATTCCATGATTTTTATTTTATGTACTTTTTTATATTTTTGTCGTTTTGTTTTATTTTATTTTTGTCTCATGATGCAAATACTACATTAAAAGTCTGTCATAAATTTTATATGATTAAATATCACTGTATCAGTTCCTTACTGTTTTCATTAATTACATTACAAAATAATGAATGCTTTTTGCAATGAAATACAAAATAATAAAGCTTTTTCTTTTTAAATGAGAAAAAAATAAATGTAATATTGAAAGGGCCTTTTATCAAATTGTTTTAAGGGCAAAGTTATAGATAAAGCAGAATTAATGAAACTGACTACTCCTAAATTAAGAAGCAAAACAGCTGCAACTTCTAGACCCCGTCCGAAAACCATACATGTAGAGAGTGGTGGTCTCGAAGATGGAATGTTGACACCGAGCTGTGGCAAAAAGGGTTCTTCATCAAACCTTGCAGGTAAATTGAAATACTAATTGAAATAAATTTTTCATTTGCTGTTCAAAAATTTAAAATTTAAGTATTGAGATATTTTTGTTAATGCATTAATTCTGTATTTGGATGAAAACTTTTCTAGTTTATTTTGCCTCATATATTGTTTTTTTCTCAATATCAAGTTTTCACTTGATATTGATTAACTCTTTCGTAGGCTGAAGAAAAGATACTGTGCTATTAGTTTATAAATTATGTATCAGAAATCTTCTGGAACTGATCTCTGAACCGAAATAATTATACTTTAAAGAAAAACTTGTTTTTATATTTTTTATTTTTTATTATTTATTTAGGATCATAAGGCATTAAAATATGGAAAGTCTCCTTTTTTTTTTTTTTTTTTTTTTTTT
>JAOWBB010003121.1:0-37925 GCA_028565995.1 Ricinus marginatus | reverse complement strand
AAAAATTACTTTATTGTTTATGAAAAAAAATATAATTTATCAAATGGTCTTTTAATCTTTTCGCAAATCAAATGTTTCTGTAGTGAGCCCATCACTGGTGATTACACAAATAGCAAGACTATCTCCAGTGTAAATATCCCTTTCTGCAGCAGAAGTAAAAGTATCTTTTAGAATACTTAATGCTTTCTCAAGAGTGACGGGGGTTTGTTCTACATTTTCCATATTAAGAAAGCCAAGCTGCAATATAAATAAATGAAATATGTTTATTAATTAGTTATTACATAATATTATTTTATTAACATATAACAGGAATTTGATATATTGTAAATATTTACTGATCTACCATTAAATGAATAATTTCATATGACTGCATAAAGTCCAATAAATTGTATTTATTAATTCAATAAAAGTTGTTTCCTGAACATATAATTGTTTGAGATATTTAAATCAATTTAAAAATAAAAAATACAAATTATATTAAGTTGAAGGTGAATGTAATTATTGAAATAATTTGTTCTAATTTTTTTGTAATACATAAAGTGAAACTCACTTGATTATCCAATAAAGGCTGCAGCAATGCACCTGAGGAACCTCCAGCCCTGTACATAGTTTTTTCACAGTGACCTATGGGATCATAATTATAAACACAACCTTTGCCTTGGGCATCTAATCCAGCCACAAGATTATACACCAGATAAGGCATAAATCTTTTATAGTAAAGGACAGTAGATACCAGTTGTGCAACTGCTGGTGTAGTCATTATCTTGTTATTATCATGATAATACATCTGGAATAAAATTGGTTTTATAAAATTTAAAGAAATAAAATGTTTAAAAATGTGAAAAGAATTTTTATGCCACTTCATTTTATATGTATAGCATATATGGCAAATATACACACACCTTTATAATCATACATATGCATTTTTTGTACAAATATGCTTTTAAAAAAGAATGTAATAACAATGATAAAAGTGAACAATTTTGAAAAATTGAAAACAGTGGTATTCAATATATATGCAATTGGAAAATCAAAGTATAATTTACTTATACTCATCACTAAGACATGAATAATGATAAAAAAAACTCATATTAAGCTACTTTAAGGGAATCATTAATCCTGGAAGACAAAAGAAAAATATTATTTGAATGCAGTATATTTTACCTGCATTTGTGCTCTAACAACTTTTGCTAACTGTATAGTGTCACACCAGCAACCAGTACAGCCCATAATTGTGGTATTTGACAGTTTGAACAATTTTGGTTGATCTCGTGTAAAAATAGAATAGTTGCTGCTTAATCTGGTGTCAGATCCAATTAAAGCAAAGTCATCACCAGCAATAGCAACAATGCTCCTGAAAATTTAATTTTAATTTGATAATTTATATTTAAATTCAATTAAATATCAAAATTAGTTAAAATATTAATAAAAGAAGTACATAATTTATTTCAAAGAAAATTTTGTACAATTCTATAAGAAATAAAAATTTTCACTTTGAAGATTACGATTAGAGAGAACGTTTTATTTTCATTAATATTTAAAAAAAAAACTGTAATTTTACTTTGAATTACAATTTCATTCAAATGAGTAATTTAATCTTATTATGAGTCCATAATTTAAGATTATGAAAAATATATTGTTATTATATGCAAAATTTGCAAATGTTTGACTTCTGTGACTTCAAACTTTTTTTTATTTCTTACCCGCCGTTATCTGTATAAAATTCGAAAGGCGTCTGTTTGCCCATCGTTTTTCGGTAATAGTAATTGTCCATTTCCATCATTTTATATTTTCAAAGCGACACTAATTCCAATACAATGACAAGAATCCCCTCAAATTTTTTCTGCATACACGATAGGAGGTTACAATTTTAAAGGGAAGTGGTTATAGAATGAAGTGATCAATCAGTTTTTGTAATCAAGACAGTTTTAAGACTGAAATAAATTCTGCATTGCCTATTAGAAGTTAATGTGTGTAGATAAGCTGCAATAAGGTGAGCTCCATTTTATAAAATATTTTTTTTTTTTATACAGTTATGTTATGTTTGTCTACATAACCTATATAATTCAAGTTAATGTAAATTCAACATGTTTTGAAAATCGTATTGCGAAATTTCTTATAAAAAAATATATCAGATTCAAATATTCTTAAATACTTGTCAGATAGCCTGTAATAAATCAATTGTAATTGCCAGTTTCAATAATAATTAAATTTTATAGATATGAAACAGATATTATTAGACGAGAAAGTAGATATAGAATTATTTGACGACAATTAAATATTTCGATTTTAGTTGTATTAATATTCAATTTTTGCTGCCCAATTTTTTTCTATTTCAAATAGTTATTAAAAAATATCTTCATTCAATTTCTTACTACCATATTTTATTTTCATTTTATAAACTACTACGAACATTTTTATTTGCATATATTTATTTAAAGGAGAAGTTAAGAATGTTTAGTGGCCTAATAACTTTTATTAAAGATGTTTTTCTATAAGATCATTATTATTTTTTATTATATAGTTATTTAATTATTATATACTTACTAATTATTAAAGGTATTTATAAGGAAAAGTATTAATTTTTATTTAATAATGTCATAAAACAATTATTTTTGAGATTAAATGCATTTTCAGATCTATATAAACTTTTTAGTGTTTATATTTCTCCAATCTTCCAGAGTACTGAAATCATCTTTATAATTGTTATGTATTGTATGGGCACTAAATTTGTTCATCTCTATTATTTTTACAACTATACAAATTATTACACTTCAATTTTTATATTTTCTTTAATTCATAGATTGTATTGTAGGTCCAGTTTAGTAATTTGTAATAATGCTAAATTAACCTTTTAAGACTAATTATTGTAATTGCAAAGATTGGAATTAATTTCCATTTACAACGTGAATCAGGGAAATAAAAACATGTCTTTTTTACTTTTATGTAAAAAGTGTATTAAAAGAAATTAATTGCTTTTATTTATTTATCCTATTTAAAGGATCCTTACTATCCTATTTAAAGGATATTTAATATCCTATAACTTGATAAGACAACATTGCTAATGGTGAAAAGGTAATTCACCAATCTTATCTAGTTTATTTCTTACAATTTAATGTAGTTTAAATTCACATTTTAAGTAAGCAGAAGCATTCTTTTTTTAATTCTTATAAAAAGTTGTATGCAGAGTTTAGTTGATTTTTTGATTTTTATTATATTATTCAAAATTAAAATATACAGAAAAATTTCACTGAAAAGAAAATTTACATTTCTGTAGTTAACAGTTTGTATATTTTTTCAACAGATTCTTGTTATTGAAATTATTATTAAGTCAGAATAGTAATAGTCTTATTATCTATTAGTCCAGATCAGAAATTAGCAAAAAAATTACACTTATATAATTGTTGTGTAATTTCATTTCCTTTATAAATAAATTAAAATAGCCTATAAAATTCATTTTAGGTTGATTTTATTTTGTAAATAAACTCAAAACTGAAATAAGAGTATATGTCTATGACATTACTAAGTACCCAGATTAATCATGTGGTTGTGCAAACAATTATGTATTATATTTCTTGCTTAGATCTTGATAAAGTTGCAATCTAGATTTTGTTAAAAAATGTGTTCTGATATGAGTTTTGTAAATGTTTGAGTTCATTTCAGATATCTTAAATTTTATATAATCGTATTATAGTGATCTTATTACACGCCATCTTAAACACTGGAAAAAATTTAAAGTTTTAAATGTCAATTAGCCAGTAACCATTATTTATTAATAGCATTACCACAAGTGATGGAGGAAAAGATTTCAGCTGCTGAGTCGCGGGGTGCAATGCCAGGTATCTAATCATTGCCTGTTAACAAAAACGTTTTAGTTCTTTCATGCTAGAAAAAATTATTGTTTAAAAGATCACCATATTTTATTTTTTTTTTTCATTTTCATTCTTGAAAATTTTAAAATTTTCACGTTTTATTTTTTTTAAGAAACATAAAATATTACAAATTGTATTAATTCATAAAATGCTAATTAAATATTTATCAATTCTCATTAAGTCTTTCATGTTGAACTAGTCTGCAGAATTGCCAGAAAAACCGAACTTTCATACTTCCAGATTCTTCTTAGAGAAAATTAATAATTAATTATTATTCAACTATAGTAATGAAATTAATTTTTTCAACAAGTAAATTAAAAAAGCATAAATTAAAGATGGATGTTTTCCGTGTTTTTTCAACGTATGATATAAATGCTTTTATAAATTAAAAATGCATTTCAAAATTAAGAAATAGCCTAAATAATAATAGAAATAGCTTAATAATTAAGATTTTTGCAATAATATTGGATTTTTTTTATTTCAGTAAATGTATAATAATTATTTTAAAATTTAAAAAACCTTTTTTATTAGTTATTAAAGAACGTGTTGTAACTTAGTTCTTTAATATTTTTTTTATTTAACTTAGGAGTGCCAACGCACCTTAGTTTTTTATGCCAGTTTGTAAACATCAAGCCAGACACATTTTTTTTAACATTTAGTTCGTGAACTTAGTTATTACATCTCTATTTTTATATAAGTTTCTTTTCAGTTGTTTGAAACAGTGCATGTTCAAATATAGCTAAATTTTTGTTGTATCACTTGCATGATGGCATGAAATAAAGGTAAATTAAATTGCACTCTAAGTATAGTTTTAAATGATGTACTCTAAATTTCGTAATTAAATTCACGGTGAATATACATTTCTTAAAGTTTCAGACTTTATACATCAGTCTATTTCACGTTGTTAGGATTTGCTTCATTCAAAAATGTGGGTACTGAAGATATTCAAGTTATCCACAGTGATTTTATTTCGTTTGAAATAACTGTATCATTCGTAATGCATGTCTCTCAATGATATATGCAATTGTTAACAGATTGTAAAGTGTTATGAATAGAGAATGTTTTATTGAAAATGATAGAAAAATTACAAAAAAAGTGCTGTTCGATGATTCTCTTTGTGAAAAATTTAAGTTAATAAATATATAATACAAAATTTCTGTCGATCGAGCTACACACGAATAATATTTTGAAAGAAAATTTGAAAGATATTTCGAAATCTCTTTCTGATTTCGTGATATTTCGGTCTGTTCATGGGTATAAATAAAGATGAATTTGTTAGCAAATTTTAAATTTCCTTAGAAATGAATAAGCTAGATTTTTTTTTCACAGATTGGATGAGACTAACATTGCCAACCATTATCCTCCTGCAAAACTCAGTTTTAGTGATTATCAAGAAACAACATTAATAAAATAATTACGCCAAATTAATCTTGACATTTCGCTATTATTACCGACTCCTGCAATTCACAAATAAATGAAATCATAACCAATGAGATTTTTCAGTTTATTAGTAGATTTTTCGTTTTTTTCTGTAAAAAAATATCTCATTTAATATGAATTGTTTAGCTTTTTTATTTCAGAGCTTTCTAAATGCTCTACAACAAAGGAGTCGGAAAACCACCGTGAATAGTTCAAAACCGAATAGCGAAAGCAGCGTAATAGATTCAGAATCGTCTTCATCAAATGCAAATGAAAGTTTTGTTGAGAGCAGTGAAGATGTAGATAAAAGCAGAATCGAAAAAGATACTCTTACAACTACTAAGAGAAGAATAAATCAAGCATGGGAACAGTATTCTCCAACACTAAAACATAAAGCACTGAGATACTCTCCTGGTGCGTTTAGAAAACTGAAAACACTTTTCAGTGTGTTCGAGGAAAAGGATCCTAACTATGAGTCCGGTGGGATGGAAAGTAGTAAAACGGCAAAAGAAATTGTACAGTGCGGCGGCCATGAATGCACAAATGTAAATAATTATTCAGAAGATGGTACAGGCTTCATAAACAACGATTCTAGTCATAAAGAAAAAGGGTCTCTGACAGATTATGATGATCATTTGCTCTCTTTACCGGATTTTCCAGCGTTCAATCCGGTAAAAGCAATGGATCATCCTCCTTACATAATCTTGCAAGAAGCCGACTCGAATGGAAATGGAATTAAAGAAGTTCAAGTTCATTCTGAAAAGTTGCTTAGCAGGAAAAGTCCGTTGAATGTGCAAGAGTGGGTGGATCACATACCCCTAAATGAAAAAATTGAGTAAGTATGAATTTTAATATTTATAAAGAAATTGAAAATTTTTGAATTATTATAGTCCAAAATATCCAGTTAATTCTATTATAACTAACTGCACACAATTTTCAATCTATTGAAGTTTTAACATTATTATTTATATTGATAGTACAATTAGTTTCAAAGCACAAATGCTCTATAAATTAGATGAAGTCTCGAAATCATATATTTTGGAGAAACAATTTTTTAAAAAATATTTTTCTACTAATTTTGTACAGATTTTATTTAACACTTTTGATTGACATGGGCGTTGCGCGTGAAATTTCTGCCAAGCCACACGGCCGCTGTACTAGCCCTGCGAACGATAAATCATTCCCAATCATTTGTTACCATAAAAAACTTACAAGACTTGTTTGTCACAATGCTCTCTCTGTAATTTTCAAAAGAAAAGTGAAAAAGTTAGTAATTAATGATTCATACGGCAGTGGAGAAAAAAATTGTCACAGCACTTACAAACATTTGGACAACAGTGGCATAAGAAGAGATTAGATTGCCCTAAAGGAAAAATATAAATAAAATTATATTGTAAAATTCTAATTCGGTTATTCATAAATGCAATCCTGGTGTTAGCGAAGATAGTGAAGATATCATAAACAACACTCATATGGTTTGAACATTTTGATATAACAAGAGAATGACCCCAAAAGCAGTTCTTTATTAAAAACTGAAAAGAGGAGAAATTTAGCCAAAGAAAATAACGAAGTTGTCGTACTCAAAATGGAAAGATATACGATATGTAAAAACGTTATCCACGATACACTTCCTTATCGAACTGCTTCCTCAAGTCAATAGACATCCGCAAAATTCATGCCACTGGCTATTTTCGAATGCAACAATGGAAAATATGGTATAAATTATTTAGATCAAATGGTCTGTGTTACAAAAGCATTTATGTATATGGTTGTTGTAGTTTTGTACAAGGTTTTATGTATACAAAAGTCACCAGATGGTATCGAAAATTTGGTCATTGTGTCGTAAAATGACACAATTTCAAGAAGTTGTGGAATCAAACTTCAGTTGTAAATGCGCTTTGATGATATTACGACAAAAAAGATTATAAATATTAGAACATTCAGAGAATCTAAAGAAAGATTAGATTTATCTGAAAATACAACTAAGCCTTCTGTTCGAAGTCGGCATAATATCGTCGTTCACAAAAATGACTTTAGAAAAAGCATTAGATGCTTATACAATAATGACGTTATTCGAATAGAAGATGTGAAATAGATTGATCAAAGGCAGAGGAAATCTGTAGAAAATTAGAATCTTGATTAATCTCAGATTTTAATGGAATTTTTGTTTTAATATTTTACAATGTAAATAATTTGTTAATAAACCATTTTTTATAATTCAATGGTTTTATTAATTCCGTGGAATATCTCTTTAAATAATTTCGAAGTTCTTTTATAAATAATCAAGCAAGCGTCGCCCTTTAAACGGATAATATGGCAGTCAGTGTTAAAAAAAAAGAATGTAGCATGTACAGTCGGAAAAATCTAATCATAATCTAGATATTAATTCCCCAAAATATAATTACAGTGAAAAAGACTGCGAATATTTGGGATCAAAAGACTTGGACTGTCACGGTGCAGCTGACTTATTTCCGCAGGAGGAAAAGAAATCTCTGATAGCTCATAAATTAAGTCGTGAGGTTTCTATTCAGTCAAGCTCCAGTTTAGATTCAATATTAGATGCGAGACGGCCAGATCCTGTTGAGGTTTTACTAAATTTGGGATTCGGAGGAGTTCCTGGCGTAGATATGAATAACTGTAGGATTCCAAAAAGATTTTTAGTCCCTTCAAAGGTAAAAAAATTGACAATTCTATATTTCGGATATTCCCAAGTTTTCTCTACTTTAAATATAACATTCTGGTTTTACTAGTCTTTCAGTTAATTTAAGGTTTTTTTATTTTGATGTTTGTGGTAGCTTGAAAAATAAATAAGTTAAAATATGAAGATGAAATAAAAGACGTAAAATTAAAAGAAAAAACAAATGATAGGCACTCTAAAAAGAGATTTATCTGACTCAGATGATAGTTCTTTAAATTTCATTATTATCCGTATTACAAATGAATAATTTTTTTGCTTTCTCACGATTTTACCACAGGGCACAGCGCATTTTAAATTCGAGAAAGCTTTAAAAAATAATTCTTCTTTGAAAGTCAAAAATATCACTTTAATAAGAACATCTAATTAATAATTTTATGCAGTTATATATATATAAACTTCTCATGCTTAATTGCAATTAGTATATTTACATTTCTTTCCCTTTTTTAATATTGATCTTTCAAGCACTTCTGCATTATGATAGATATAGTCATATCTTATCTGACATATACTATAGAAATGAAAATTCATTCAGTATCTATTTTCTTTTACTTTCTGCTACAAGATTTTTATTGTCCGAGACTTAGATATTATTATTTCAAAACTTTTCATATTTTTTGTAATTTTCACTTGTGAAAGAACAACCGGTTTTTTATTTTAAATATCGATTGAAATTTCTAATCTAGAAATTCTAAATTCTTCTAGTGCAAGGGAGGAGACTGGAATGAATTTTTAAGAAGAGAACTTCTTCAGGCTCAAAATTTTGAGTGTGCCTCACTTGGTTTTCGTGGTCTTTCAGGTATGATTCTTTCTTATAAATAAGAATATTATAACAAGTCAGCAATTATAAAAAATGTAGAATAGAAATTAAGAATTTAGCAAAATGAGATTATATAAAAATGTCTAATTTCATTGAATCGTATATATTTAAATTTTTTTTACTGAAAAATTGTTTTTATGTTTATACTATTATAAAGTCTCATAAAGTGAAATTTTTAGTTCCAAGCCGCTTTCTTCAGGATCAAAAGAGTTCAACTCGGAGCACATCTCCAGTAATGTATGTTTATACAATTGTTACCTTTCTTATTTGTGTTCGGAAGTTAGAGCCTAAATAATAAATATATTATAATAATATATAATTATATATATAAATAAGAACTTTCAAGAATGAATTATTTTGTATCGTAGTGGCTTATCTTCTTTTTAATTGCATATTATATTTAATCGTTTAAATTTGATTTTTTCCTATTGTAACTGTCACTTACATTTTAAATCGCTTGTTTTCAGCATGCAAATAATTTGCAGTTTTTTTATGATAGTTATTATTTTGCATTCTATTTAATTTTATGAAATGAAATTATTTTCATTTTATTCACAAAATTTAATTATAATCTAATATATATATTGCTTTTACTACTTTTTTATCGTTTCCCAAAATATTGTAATGCAATAAAATTTATTTTAGAGAATTTTTATGCGAATATGTTTGTGAATAAAGAATTTTGAATATTTGATTTAAACGTAATTTGTAGAAAGGGGAGTGCATCATAATTAGCTTTGTGCTAAAATTCTTGTATTGGAGAATAGGATCGATCAAAATTTAATATTAAGACGAATTTAATAATAATGAGCCTTACTCTAATGATACCTTATTGTCAAATTAAAAGCTGTCTACTATATTGGACTGCATTTGAAATATAGACAAAATCACTTTCTTTTCAAACAGTTTTTTATTATAATATTTAATTTTTTTGCATTTCAACTTTTCTGTAATATTAAAATATATTGATAATTATTAAATAGAAGATTAAGTTCTTATTCTTTTATTAAGAACAGTAATAATTTTGAAAAGTAATGCGTGACTTGATCTTTTTTGCACATGCAATTTTTAATTTATACCTATCCGGAACGTAGGTTTTTGAATTTTAAATTTTTTTAATAATTTTTCTATGTAGCATTGAAACACTGATTTAATATTAACTCAAGCTCTTACAAATTATCTAATACTTTTGTTTACTATTTGTTAAATTTTGTATTGAATTCTAAAAATTTTTTAAGTTTTTTCTCTTGATTTTATCGCCAATTTCAATTACTGATATTTTAAGTGCATTATATGCCGTAGAAATTTACATTCCTTATTGAAATAATATAATTTATTAGATCTAATAATGTACGATGAATAAATATATGTATTCCCAAATTGAAAAAGTAATCAAAAAATTTTAGATATTTTTATTATTATTTAAAAAATTATTTTTATTAATGTCACATGTTACAATTTTTAGGGCCGAGTTATCGACGACCCTCAGCAATTGTAGCGAATATTATGGAAAAACTGCGTGAGCAGTCTAATTCCTGCCATCCAGTTAAAACTAGATTTTCATGCGTAGCAAGAAGAGTTTTGAATGAGAAAAGCGTGCTCAACAAACTTGTCCCGCCAAAACAGAGCGTCCTAAGTCCAGACAGCAGAAAATTTTTAGAAAATCAAGTAAATATCTTTTATATCAAAATGTTTTAAAATTTGCAAAATAAATTTTTTACTTTATTGCTTATAGCTGCAAAATGACATTGAGTTTTTTTTAATCTTTGATTAAATATATATAATTAATATATTAAATATATATTCTTTGATCAAATATATATAAATATATATAATAATAAATATATATAATAATAAATATATATAATATTGAGGATTAATTTTTAATAATCAGTTAAAATTCTTTGTATGATAAATTTAAAGATTTTTTTAAGATTTTCTGTAGATATTCACTTTAATTTTAGGGGAAAATATCACCAGAAATACCTAGACGAAGAATTATATTTGGTCAGAAGTCATTTGCATTTGGTAATGATGGCGAATTTATTGAAGTAGAATCATCTCCAACATTAACAACAGGTCTTAAAAAAGAATCTGTTACATCTATCGATGGCTCGTGCATGGAAAGTGATTTTAAAGAAAGAAAAGTAAGCACGACAACTTTATCCAACCCGGATGTATTGGTGAAGTTTCGTAGATCCAGTTTACAAAGGCAGAAAAGAATTGAAGAAGACCCAGGAGATGTAAATATATTTATGGATAATATTAATGCGAAAATAAAACCGGAACACATGGATCTTAAAGATCCTAATGGTCAAAATAATGTAAAAGAGAAAAACACATTAATGGATTTTGTCGCACCTGCTGATACTGAGCAAGTTCTGAAAAAAGAAAGATCAATAACTCCCGAGGAAATTAAATTGGAAATAGAAGAAGAAATCAAAAATTTATATCGGAAAATTCAAAGTGCGAGCAATACAGAGTTAAAGTCCATCTTGCTTCAGGTATAGTTTTTCAGACATGAACAAATAATTGAATTTAATTGAATTTAAGTATACAAGGCAGTTGTTATTTATTTCTTATAATTTTTGATAAAAGCCTGTAATGTGTATCATTTAATAGACATTTTGAATTATTGCTCAAATTATTTTTTCTATGTTGACTGCAATTTTGGTTTTTTGTTTAAATCCCCATGTTATTGTCACTGAAAAAAATGTAAGCTATACTGAAAAAAAGGCTTACAGAATTTTTTTTTATTTTCAGATCAAAGAACTTCGAACAAGACTTGAAAATTCTTCTAAAATACTTGTTGAAAAAAATTAATATTTTAAAGGGAATGGTAGGGGATTTTCTTAATTTTTTCATTTAAATATCTTGAAAATGGGTTACATAGAATTAGTGATTTTCGAAGTAATACGATTAAGTAGATAGCAATGATTCTCTTGGTCTTACAATGTCATTTAAAAGTGCCTGAAATAAAGATTATTGTTAAGTAATATAAGATTTATAAATCTGATGTTACATAAATGTTAAAAATACGATTAGGAAAAGAAATATTTATATAATGTTCATAAAGTACATTCTGAGGCAAATGCCAATTATTATTTTTTTCTTTGAATCAAAATTTAGTGTAGAAAATGAATTTAGATTTCTTTGTGCAGTAAACAATTTTTTAATAGGTAAAGGAGAAGATATGAAGTTACTGTTTTAATATTGTGTTCTAGAAACTGATAAAATAATTGAATTTTAAATTTAATGATTAGGCTCATACTATGCCTTTCACTATCGTTATTTTTCTGATTTGAAATCATATTATTCTAGTCTAAGTCTTACTTAATGTCAGATCCAATCACTGTGATATTTTTATTTATTTTTTGAAGGGAATTCTAGGAATTATTAAAATATTCATAGACTTTAAAAATGTATAGTCAGCATATCTGTAAATTGAAGTTAAGAAATCATTCAATATCGTCCAACATAATTATAGTAATTTAAGAAAATAAATTAAATAAGATCGCAAGTTCCATTCCATTATTCTACATGCCTAATATTTACATGTAAAAATGAAGTTTTTGTTTCTTCACAATAATTTATATATATATGTATATATATATACATACACATATAAGATATGAAGGCCTGACGTACAATAATTGCAATTTCTTTATAAATCTTTTTTTAAAATTATTCCGTAATTTTCATAATTCTTATAAGCTTTTATTGTTCATAATATGTCACAGCAGCATTCCATTTTTGGTCAAGAAGTGTCAAATATATAAGGTCTTTAAAAAAAAAGTATATATCTTTCTTTTTGAGTACTTAAAGTGATTTACTCCCTTCTATTTTTGATATCACAGAATAAAAATTGGCTGAAATTAATTGTGATAAAATTTTTCTTAAAACGAATTTCAGTAAATCATTTTGCTGCATTCATAATTCTCAACAAGCTAATGTTCGAAAAATAATGTACTTATTTCGGAAAAAATTGTATGAATTTACAAAAAAAAATTTTATACAATTAATTTGCGACAGAGACGAACATGATTATTAGTATGAATTTTTTTATGCAGGGTTAAAAATTATTTTTGATTATAGATGATAAATTTAGAAATACAATAATGTTTATATTTTTTACAAGAATTTGCAGTTTTATTAAAAATATAGCAAGTTATTTGAAAAGAAAATTATTTAAAATCTCGTTAAACTGTAAAGTTATTTTTGTTTATCGCAACTTAGTCGAATATTAAAATAGTCTTATAAAATACATATAAAACTTTCTTATTTGTTGTTAAATAAATATATCTTAATCGTATATTTTTAATTAAAAATTTTTAAATTTTTTTGTACCTGTTAAATAAATATAAATTAATCATCCAATAATTGTATTTTTTTTTAATTTCCATTCTTATTTGAATTTGCTTATTCCAAGTTAAGATATTGTTCACGTGGAATAGTATATCTTGTATTTTTTTGATCAGTTTAACTCATTTCGATGATAAAGACAAACACTAATCTTTACACTTAATACTGAATTAATAAAAATGTTAGCAAAATTTTTTAATAAAAAAAATTATTTTGCTTCGGGATTTTTCGAGAATGACCTAAAGTTTCCATAACGACTTGCGAAATAACGAAATATTATTGATCTAACTAATCTCTCCAGTTTTATTCTTACAAATAAGTGTTTAATTTTTTAAGCAATTAAGAAGCAAAATTTATATTTTCGTATAAAGATAAAAATTAGTAAGTTTATATACGATGTATGCGAGTCGTTAATAACTTTTGATTATTTTAATCTAAGTTTCTAAGAATTTGAATCTTCTCACGAAGATCATGAACATTTATTTTCACGAAATTAATCGAACATCTGATTTCCAGTATATTAATTGAATATATGGGTATTGGATGGTGTGGTGGTGGAGGAGCAAATGCTCAAAATCAAGGATCAGTTTTAGACAGAGTGATTTCCCAAGCCTCGAGCAAAGATGAATGTCTGTTGTATAAATTAGCAGATTATAAAAATGGAGGAGAACTGATTGAAGCTTATAATTTAGGGGGACAAGCTGAGGTAAGCGTTAGCAATTGGTAGAATAAAATCACAGTTGAAAATCTTAATGGAATTTCTTTAGGTAGAGAAGTTAATCAAAGAGCAGTTTGGAGTACTGATGTATGCCGATGGAAAAGGTGAAGTAATTAAAAGAGCCGAATACTTGAGATGGAAATTTAGAGATCAGGGCCAGGTAAAGGAGTATTTCTTTCAATTTTTACGTATAGTTCTTTTCCACTTTTATTGAATGATATACAGATAATGGAATTATATATGTAAAAGCTTACTTATAACTTTTCTGATAGGTAGTTCTACCGATAGAAGCCTCTCTGTCTATATATGACCCTCTCGCAAAGTGGGAGGATCACGAAGCTTGTTGGCAAATGCAATACCGAGGCAGCTTGGGAGAAACCCTACTTCACGTTCTGATAATTTGCGATACAAAAGTTCATACTAAATTGGCCCGAACTCTCTTAAAATGTTTCCCGAAGCTTGCTCTCGACATCGTCGAAGGTGAAGAATACTTGGGAGCCAGTGCTCTTCATCTTGCCATTGCGTATAGCAACAATGAACTTGTTCAGGATTTGGTTGATGCCGGGGCCAATATCAATCAGAGAGCAATTGGTATGGATTTTCATTTCTTCCCTAAGATAATTTCACTTATAAATTTTAGGTAAACTAAATTACGTTGAAATTAAATTTAATAGGAAGCTTCTTCTTACCTAAAGATCAGCAACGCTCGAATCCGTCTAAAACTACAGATTACGAAGGTCTGGCTTATTTAGGGGAATATCCTTTATCATGGGCTGCCTGCTGCTCAAACGAGAGCGTTTACAATCTACTCCTCGACGTCGGTGCAGATCCCGATAGTCAGGATTCTTTCGGGAATATGATCCTTCATATGGTGGTCGTTTGCGATAAACTGGTACTAACTAAACTATTAGACTGTAGTTGAACTTATTTGTTTAGTAAGAAAAGCAAAACTATAAGATTGTAATGGATTGTAATAAAAAAATTGAAGGATATGTTCGGATATGCTTTGCGACACCCAAAAGTTCCCGCGAGTAACGGAATTATCAATAAGGAAGGCCTGACACCATTAACCCTGGCATGTAAATTGGGCAGAGCGGACGTATTCAAAGAGATGTTAGAGCTCAGTGCTCGAGAATTTTGGAGGTACAGCAACATTACCTGCTCTGCTTATCCATTAAATGCTCTGGATACTTTGCTGCCCGATGGAAGAACGAGTGAGTGACTTCAATATTCAATCACGCACAATCAATTCATCAATCATTTTACTTTACTGACTATATGTTGCAGATTGGAACTCTGCTATTTTCATCATTTTGAACGGCACGAAGGAGGAACATCTGGACATGCTGGATGGTGGCATCATCCAAAGACTTCTGGAAGAAAAATGGAAGACTTTTGCCAGGGTATCGCCCAATTTTCCACGTAATGATAAAAGTATATATTTTTCGTCAAAAATTACACATTTACAATCGGATTTTAATTCTTTAGGGTCAGTTTATGAAGAGATTGGCAATTTTATTCCTTCATATTTTTTTTTTGAGCGGTTCAGTATATCTTCGATCTGATGATAGAGACAGACCGTTGTTGGGTGGCACTGAAATTCAGGATATACTTCGTTATTGCTTTGAAATAGGAACCATCATCGGAGTACTTTGCTATTTGTGGTTCCAGCAGGGAGACGAAATCAGAAATCAAGGTCTTATAAGCTTTTTGAAGCAACTGGTAATTGCTTTATTGATATTGGTGTTAAAAGTTATTAATTTGGCATTTATTCAGAAAAATTCTTTCTTTTTAGCCGCATGATCCTGCCAAATTCATTTTTCTGATATCAAATCTTCTCATTTTGGCATGCATTCCATATCGAGTCATGGGTGACATCAGAACTGAGGAAGCTATTCTGGTGTTTGCAGTCCCAGGATCATGGTTTTTGCTTATGTTCTTTGCTGGGTATGTAATTATGGGTAAATAAAATACATATAAATGTTTAGTATTAAATTTACATCTTAATAAATGTATTTCTATATTAAATTTTAGCAAGTCAAGATGCTTGGTAAATTTCTTTCGAATTTTAACATTAGCTAAAATGTAACAGAAAAATTACAGGATAAATTGTTAATAATATATTTGTTTGTATACAATATATATTGTTTTCAGGAATGCAATTTTACATATTTAAATTGTGAGACCGTTATGACCAAAAATAAGTTAGTTAAAAAAGAAAATATTAAATAAAAATTTATTTTTATGCTTTTTTTATAATTTTCAGAGCTATTCGATTAACTGGGCCCTTTGTAACCATGATTTATAGCATGATAACAGGAGACATGCTTACATTTGGTATAATTTACACCGTCGTACTATTTGGTTTTTCCCAGAGCTTCTTTTTCCTCTATAAGGGCTCTAAGAATGTAAGCAGTTCTCTCTACACTTCATATCCATCAACATGGATAGCTTTATTCCAGATAACCCTTGGAGATTATAGTGTAAGTTTTTTTTATTCTAAGTTAATTTAGAAACGTAATTACTAAATTAACTTAATAATTTTAATTAATTACTAAAATAAATTCAATGTTTTTTCAGTATAATGATTTAGCATTTACTGCCTATCCGGCCCTCAGCAAAATGGTTTTCACAATATTTATGGTTCTCGTACCGATTCTATTACTGAACATGTTAATCGCTATGATGGGCAATACTTACGCCCATGTCATTGAACAGAGCGAAAAAGAATGGATGAAACAGGTATAACTTGCTCCTCATTTAAATATTTAATTTAAACAAATTATTAAGTAAAACCATTGCGTTTCAGTGGGCAAAAATAGTAGTAGCACTAGAAAGGGCTGTGAATCAACAAGATTGCCATCATTATTTACAAGAATATTCAATTAAATTGGGACCCGGAGATGATCCGAGTACAGAGCAGAGAGGAGTCATGGTCATAAAATCGAAAAGTAAAACTAAAGCTAAACAGAGAAAGGGTGCTGTTTGCAACTGGAAGGTGTGATAAAAAAAACTTAAGAATTCTGTCTTAGAATTAACATTTCAAAAGATTGAAAGAAACTCTCTTTTAATTCCAGAGAGTTGGGAAAGTTACAATAAGAGAACTGCATAAAAGAGGAATGACAGGAGAACAGCTTCGCCGATTGATGTGGGGAAGAGCATCCATTTCCACACCGGTTAAACTGACTCCCACTGGACTGAGGTAGATTTCAAATTTATATGAAGCACTATTCGAATTAAAATCGAATTTTTCTTCAGAGAACTAGTATATCTCAAATTATATATCTATAACTAGTATATCTATATTTTAAATGTTGTATAAACGTAAGTGTGCATGTTTAACTTAACATGTGTATATTTAGTGACATAGCAGATATGAACGGAAGCACAGAACCTCCTTCGTCAGAGCCCTTCACTGGTGGAGGTTTGTTGGCAGCTCTTGATGTTATGACCTTTGCCAACGATATGGAACTGGGTATCGGTGGCAGCAGTGACATCCAAGTTCCCCAAATTCAGCCGAAGAATATGGAAAATTCTTTTTCGAAACCCGTGATCATGGACGAAAACATGAAAATGCAAAAAGTTCTCAATGCCGAAGATCCTCTTCGTCAGCTAGTAAATTCGGAATAATTTTTAAATTATTTTTTTAAAGATTTGGTTAAATTTAATTAGTTTTCTAAAAATTTTATTATAATAATTTATTATTTTAGATAATGAGAGTAGAAGATGAGCTAAAAGACAAGAGTGAAACTGAAAGACAGCAAGAAATAATAGCATTGGCTAGAGCAGCGGCTAACAACGAAGATTGCCAAGAAATTCCACCCAAAATTTTCCACTATGGCTGGATGGATGGCTTTAAATATATAGATTATTCCTCGGTGGGCAACGGAAAAGAACTGGATGAAATTTCTCAGTCTGTAGATTTATCCGTTTTCGACCCTAGCGATAGCGACGGTTTAGGAGGTGTGGGTTGTAACGTTAATTCCTTATTAATTTTATTACCAAAGATTTTTCCTATTTAATTATATATTACTTGCAATTTTTTTATTCTTAAAATGAAAAAATGCAAATAACTGAATATATAATAAAATTGTATTATTTCCACAATCTGTGAATTTTTATATTTTCATGATTTTTTTATTAATATTTAAACGTGTTGTTTTATCAGCTTTTAAGAAGCCTTTAAATAATGGGAGAAAAGAATCCAGTTGTAGTCGGAATCACTAAACAAATATTTCAAATAAGAGGTTATCTATTTTTAAATCTCGCAGCAATTGATGAAATAATACTTTTAATAACATATAACAAATAACTTGTTTCAAATTGGCGTTTTTCAATTCTTATAATTGAATCAGTCTAGAAATAACACTATAACTGAATTATTCTTAAACTCGAATTAGCCTGCAATAGCAATGTAAATATAAATAAGTATTCCTTAAGACTTCAATCGAACTTTAATACCGAATCTTTAAAAAAATATAAGTATTCTTTATATATATAAATAAATTTTAATTTTCCATAATTTTTTAAATAGAAGGACCATTATTGGGTAAAGGATCACGTTTAAAGAGAGCAAAATCTGCAAAATCGAAGAATATCGAAAAATCTCCACCTAGTGATAAAAGACTGCTGATTCAGGAAGATTCAAGCTCAACTAATTCGGAAGAAATTGGAGCAGCAAGTCAAAATTATATCAGTGAAATAAACATTGATAGCGCCGTAATGCCATTCAGATCACCTAAAATGGCCGAAAGGAAGAGAATTAAATCGTCAAAATTGGAAATCAAAGGAATGAGACAAAGACCTCGACCGAAAACAAGTCACAATAGGTAAGTGAGTTTAATGCAAAAATAATTTTCTTTATAAAATTTAATAAATTTTCGAAACTTTCATTTTAAATTAATATTAAAAAAGAAAAGTCTCTTATCTTTTTATATGCTATGTACCTGGAGATTTAGCCATTTTTTGATTAGATTTGCTGTTTTAGCCAATTTTGTTTTACCTGAAAAATCTTTTATTTACATCAAAAACTATAAATAAGGCGATAAATAGTTGAACAAATGATAAAATAAACAAATATTTTAATAAAAACTCTTATTCATTATATAATGCATAATTATAAATGAATAACAAATGTAATAATAAACTTAAATTTTCGTTTCTTTCATACAACAAGAGTTGATATGATAATTATTGTCAGAAAAAACATTTTGATCTTTGATTGGGAGAGAAAAATTTCATTTAAAATTAAAAATTATCAAAAAACTTCAAGACAAGTATTTATTATTAAGAGGAGTTCAAACTCAATACATATGCTATATATATTAAATTAATAGAATAATAGAACCTATATAAAATAAATATAATATCGGCCATTAATTACAGCCAATAAAGTCATATAATTACAGAAAAAGAATTAATATTAGAGAATGCAAAAGGTGTGAAATTTAATTGTATGGATCTAATTAGACATAATGGATGTATTTAGTATATACATAATATATACATATATACACATAGTACATACATACATAGTATATACATAATGGATGTAACTGAATTTTATAATTCACACTAATCCATAAATGAGTTTTTAATATTTTCAGAAGAATTAATCAGACAAGTTTTCACGGACCAATATCTAATTTTAAAATTTGGAAACTATCACTGGATAATATTGCGTCAGAAATCGCATAAGGCTGAAAAAAATATTTAAAACTAAAGAGATAACTTTTTTAGGGTTGCTCCTGTAGAAGTGACTGTTCCTCGCCGTGGACAATCAGCAACTGTTCCATCAGAATATTCTCATGAATATTCTTCCCCTCCAGATCCATTGGATCCGTGGAGCACGAGGGACATCACCAACATGAATACTCTTTTGGCCTGGGACAATGAGGATTCCATGTGAAATACGATCTAAAACCTTGAGGAAAATTAAAATGAAGCTGCATGATATATATCTGAAATGTTCGAATTCTTTCTATTCTGCAACTCACGACTTCTTAATTTAGTAATATTAATAATAATATAGTAATATAATGGATTGTTGTATCACATTAAAAAACTATCTGTAGAATAACTTATTTATGAATGTAAAATGAATGATCTGATTTTCTTCCAATAACATTTTCTGAGATTTTGCATAGTATACATAAATATATTAATGATAATAAAAGGCATTTTCAAAGCAAATCTTGATAACATTAAATGAAAAATAATGTTAAATTCGCTGATTAAATATAATATTTCTTAACAATTTCATGAACGAAAGTTCTGATTTATATTTAGTCTTTATGGAAAATACAATTTGTTTTTCTGATCTGATTATCATACTTACATTTTGAAGATAGTTTCAGATTTTTAGTTTTCCATTAATCAAGTTCAGTTATAAGTATTTTAATAATTCTTTTATTTAATTTTGTTTTTATTTCGTTTAAATTTAATTTGTACCTAAAATTAAATTTTATTCTATTTTATTATTTTAAATTTTATTTTTGAACTGGTTGTTTTTATGAATTCAGAAAATTCTCATATTTTTTACGATATTAAAATATTATTTCAGTTAATAAAAATATTTAATATTTATATATATGCTATATTAATTTGTACGTTATATTTACTTTGCATGTTGCTTATATATGGATGTATGCATGTAATACTACTTATACTATATGTAATAATACTATGTAATGTTGCATGTAATAAAATAATAAACTTAATTGTTTAAAATAAAGATATTCACCCTATAATAACATATAATGCACATTAATACATGTACTTATTTAGTTTATAATAAATATATAACGAATTATTTAGTACATTATTGATACTCCATTACCTTTTTTAAAGATTTTAATTCATAGTAAATTTAATCTTTCTAAAACTCCTTTAAAGCATAACCAAAGATTTGAACGGAATCGTTTGAAAAAGTAGAAAAAATTATTTTAATATGAAATCGGCCTCTCATATTAAGCTAGATTTTGTAAAAATTTTAAGCTTTAATTTTAATTTGAACTGCATATATGAAAACTCTGTCAAATAAATTATTTTTCCTTGAACTTCATAGATTTTAACTCCATTAACTCCTCTTAGAGTTTGTTCTAACATTTTTAATCTGCTGTGACATATTTTAGAAAAATCCGGAATGTGTACTCTCATAAAGAAAGACAGATGAAGAAAATTTTGAATAAAAATTTTTGCAGGCTTTTTTACGCCTGAATTTTTCGCTTTCACTTATAAATTTCTGTTTATTTTTATCAGATATTCAAGCTTTTAATATTACTGTTTTTGGAAAAATGGCCTTTAAAACTGGAGTTGTTGCAAGATTGACTGTTGACATGGCATTTGAAACTGAAAAAAACATAAAAGAAAAAAAATGGTATCCGATTCGCGAAAGAAAATTTCGCCCAAATTTTTCAGGTATTGATCACTGAAATAAATAAACTATCCAGAATAAACAATTTTTCTTGCTCGAGGCCATTCAAAGCTGCCATTAGATTTACGCAATGAGACTTTATAATAATAGATTTGAGGATTTTTTTTTTTATTTGTTTTCAAGTAACTTATTTTTCCCAATAGAAAATAATAAGAATTTAAAATAATTTAAACTTTTTTAAATAGAATAATACTCAGAACCTATATTAGTTGAAAAAGTTGCTTTCAATTTCTTTTCCAGTTTTCTTTATTTCATGTGAAATAATCTTTTAAGTAAATTCCTATACTTCCTTGGAAAAACAAAAATGTAACAATTTATTATTACCGAAATATAGGAAGATGGAAATGGCGTTATTTATGTAGCAAGAAATAACAGAATTTTAACTGCAAATAAATTTTAATAACGTAAAAATTATAAATTTTTTGTAGAGCTGTCATTTAATATCAAATTTTGTCTTAAAAATATAGAAGAAATGTGCAGTTACAATAATGAAATATATTCTATAAGCTGCATTAAGCGAAATAAGTTTTTGTTTTTCTAAAGATACAATTTCGATGCAGTTAAAAACTAAATAAAATGGAGGTTTTCAAGCTCTTAGTTTAGAATTTATAATTTTACATTATTTAAAATTGCACTAAAGTTTATAACCAAATTGCGTCCAGTGAAGTGTAATTTATTATTTAAATTTATATTTAATATTTAATCAAATATAAAATTTAAATAATTATATATAATAATTTTCACAGTAAAACCACTGACAGGAAAATTCTATGCGCGTCACGAAGGCTTCGATCCAACTTTATCATGGGAAGAATATGAGAAAGAAATTACCAGAATATATACTTCAAAGACGAAAGACAGGTTCAAGAAGCCAGAAACCGAAAATCAAATGTACATATTTCATTTCATTGATTATTAATGTAGCAAAAATTAACGAACTACTTCTGTTTATAGTTGTAATACAGTTGAGCATATTACTAACATAATGATTAATATAGTAAGCAATCATTTTTCATTTATAGTTTTTAGAGATGAAATTTTTAGATATGGTTCGTATTTGGACATGACTGATCTCACAAATAAAGAAAATTTATTTTACCATGGTAGAAAATATTCTACTATTACAAAAATTGGTTCCATTATTCAGCAAGAAACTAATAAAGTTCCAAAAAAACCTTTTGCCGGAATACCATTTAAGTTTTGATCTGACTTATGCAATAGGTAAATTTGCTATTTTAGGATTTACATTTTTTCTATTGATTATGTTATGACAGTATTTTGTATAACTCATTATTTAAATACTTGGTTTTAAACTATATGTGACAAAAATCTTTAATCATACATAAAATTTAATGTTAAATGTAACTGTATATTAAGAGAATTAAATCAGATTTGAGTTTCATAATTTTCAATATACCTTCAAAACGGGGTTTCTATATCATTTCTTATGTTAGCTAATTTAGAATTTTGAGATATTTTTTCACTTAATTTAAATATTAAAAATAATTACTGTATTTAATAGAAATCTGTTCCTATGTATTTCAAAATTTATAAGATATAATTTTAAAATAAGATATTATTAAATTAATTCCTCTAATTTGCTTTTCATTATATTTTCAAAACTGATAATTCGTAGTCCTTAAATCACATATAAATACGATATCGTACTGTAATAACGAAAAATAATTTCAAATCAAAAAATATGTATTTACATACAAATTGACAATGTGATGCAGTTATCAAATTAGACAAATAGAATTAAGTGTCATTCAAATTCTTATTTTTATGATACATGATTGTTCAACTGCAGGTATTAGCAGATATAACAGTCAAGTAAATGAAACTTGGGGAAAGTTTAAAAAATTCTGAAATTATTTGAAGCTCTTAATTTCAAATAATATAGCGTCTAATAAGTATGACTGAATATTGTCCAAATGCCTATTAAATCAATGAAATATTGTGAAAACTAAAAAAATTTTATTTTTCGTCTTTTTTCTTTTAGAGATAATGGAGTTTATAGTCCTGGTGAAATAAATGATTATGTAGATGGAAACTTAGCCTAGTTTAGCAAACAATGATGAAAGCGGTTTGAATCATTTCAAGATAGGCAAGTTCATTCAAGATTTTTGCTTTGTAAGTATAGTTACAGATAATCTATTATCTTTTCAGGAGTTTGTCTTTCATTTATATCTGCAATCCTGATAATGTCTCACAGAAATCTGTCTTCATAAACTACACTGGTTCTATGTAATTGAAAAGTCAATGGTTCCAAGTTTTATCTATTTATCTACCATTTATATACCATTGGACCATTAATAATCTTACCGCCATAATTAGGAAGCAAGAAATACGCTTACCATCGTAGCTGATTTTAAACGGATAACTTTCCATTTACAACAATTTGTTTAACAAATAACGAGTAGGTCTACTTCGCTTACTTTTTTATTGAGAAAAAAATTTCAGGAATTTATTGTTTTCTTAGAGAATAATATTAAAAACGAAAAATATCAGGAATATATCAAAAAGGATGAAATTAAAAGCTGAAATAATGTTCAATTGCTAATTAACGTATCGTTTATTCAGTTGAAACAAATAGATAATATTTGCAATGTTTTGTATCAATCTAAAATGTTTCCTCTGCACCGGCGAAGGATTGGTGTGTTAGTCTGTCGGAGATACTATGGGAGGTATTACTACGACTGCATTTTGTTTCCAAGCCTGCTTTATGTCGGTGGCTAGAAGGAAGTATTTCTGTTTTCTCCATTTCTTTTTTCCGCATGTTAATGTTATTAGGGATAGATATGTCCACCAAGTATGTGGTGTTTTGCTTCCTGTTGACGATGTCTGTTATGAACTATGTTTTTGTGTGTGCTAAAGGTTGTATCCCAGTATAGTCTGGTTTCGTGGTTTTCGAGATTAGTTTGCGGGGTGATATTTGTAATGTGGGAGTCGCTCATTAACGAGGTTGTGTATAAGGGCAAATTCTTGATGTATTATCTTGGCTGCTATATTGTGTCAATCAGTGTAGTCGGAGGAAGCCATGAGTTTGCACTGTCTGGTTATGTGTTCTTTTGTTTCAAGGGCTTGGTTTGCATTTTCGGCACTTTTCGTCCTTTACTGTTGCCGCGAGAGTAATCGTCTTTAAGTAGTTGAAAGTGAGTGTGATTCTATCTTGAACGGCTAATGCGAAGCCTTCTGTTTCCGGTCGTAGTTCTCCTCTGATTAGCCAACTGTTTGAGTATTGTTTGTTTATGTAATCCTGTTGTACTGTATGGTAGTGTTTCCCATGTATTTCTTTCTCTGACCAGTTGGTTATCTTATTCGCTGTATGTGTAGATCTGGTTCAAATTCTGTTTCGGTTTATTGGCTCAAATTGAGTGATGTATATTGCGCTTCTGCTGCTATGATTGCCTTATGTTGCTGAATATGATTTTTGCTGTGGAAGTAGCATCGTAAGTTGTGAATTTGATTTTTCATGTTTGTGTGTTTGATTTATTAGGCCCCATTATCCCAGCTTTCTTGGTAGTGCGGTTCGTTTAATGCATGAATTAGGGTGCTGTGTTCTGTGTTTTGTGAGTTTTAACTTATTGAGTCCGTTTGAGTTCCTCTGTTTTTGTCTTGGTCCACTTTATTATTCCGAATGAGTATGTCAGAAGGAATATCGCATACTATTTAATCGCTTTGAACTATTTCCTGGCATTAAGTTTGCTTTTTTAAAGTATGGCGATTAATAGGGATTTATATTTTTCTTTTAGTAGGGTTTTTGCATGTGAATGTTGGAGTTTAGTGTTTTGTTCGAAGCCCAGGTATTTGTAGGTGTCTTACTGTTTCGTTGGTGCTGCATTCAGATTTTCGGCTAAGGATGTGTCTTCGTAGTCAGCCCATTTTCCTTTTATTATTTTTATTCCTTTTTATTTTATTCCTTTTATTATTCCTTATATTATATATATTATTGCAGCGTTTTGCATTTGGTCCTAGTTAGCCGCGTATATTTTTATATCATCCATGTACTGATTGTGACTGATGTGATGTGATCCATGTACTGATGTAGGTGACTGATTGTGATCAAAGAGGTGTGGATTGTACTTGAGTACTTGTTTCATTGTCTGTTTGTACTGTTCCTTGTTTTGTACTTGAGTGTATGTATGAATCTACCTTGTCTGAATAATCTTGTGATAGTGAATCAGTGTGGTACTGAATCGAAAGCTTTCTGGTAGTCTGTATAGCAGGTCGTGAGATTTCTGGGAGTGTTCTCCACTTGCCGGAGGATAGTGCTGCCTATTATCAATGTTCTTTACATCCCTGGCTTCTTTTGCGGCAACCTTTTTGTCCAATTGTTAGAATGTTGTGTTGCGTTAAGTGCTGTTCTGTTTCGTTGGCAATGAGGGCTATTATGATTTCGTATAACTTTAATAGGCAGGTCTGTAGTTGGCGGGGTTTTGTGTGTCCTTATTTTTCGGTTGAATGAAGATTTTTCCTTCTATAAAATATGGTGGAGTGAGGTGCGGGATTTGTATCATTTCTGTAATGCGTGTGATTAAGTGGGCATATGTTGATGTCAATTGTTTGTACCAGTAATTCTGCAGTCCATCCTGGCCCGGAGCTCTCCAGTTGTGAGTATTTTTGACAACTTGAGTGAGTTCTACCTGGGAGACATGTGGGTCTATAGTTGGGTTTGTGTTATTGTACATCTGTTCTTCGGCTCGTATCCAGGATGCTGCCTTGTTGTGTTGTATGGGATTGCTCCATATAGAGCTCCAGTATTCCGTTATGATGTCTTCAGAAGCCGGATTAACAATGATTTTTTTTTTAACCTAACAATGATTTGGCGTTCGTAATGTATTATAGAAGTGTCTTTGGTTAATGCGAACATCCTGTTTTGTTGCTTTCGTAGGTTTGATTCGCTGTAGTGACGGAGCCTATGGCTGTGGACCGCAAGTTTTTGTTTTATTGCATCTATGTGTTCGATCAGAGTTTTAGATTTGTCCTTTACTATGTGTTTTATCTTCTTTTCGATTTTGGGTGTTACATTTTTCCTTTTGCGAATTGCGTAGTCAGCCAATATCTCGGCGGGCTTTTGATATCTTTCCCATCAGTCGTTTTTCCTATGGGGCAGCTTGAAGAGGAGATTATATTACAGGCATTAGATTTAATTACCTCATAAACATTCCTCATTATAAAAGCATAAATCACGTTTTTTTAATTAATTAGAAATCAAAATCCATATAATTAGCAATTGTTATTATTATCATTATCAATTTAATGAAGTGTCTCTATCTCACTATGAAATAACAGAAAGATTCTAAATAATTAAAAATGTTTCTGATGTATTATTTAATCAAATACTGTTGTCAAATTTCACCAGTTATGTAAATTATGTGAATTACATAACTGGTGAAATTACATATTACCGTTATATTTTTGGTATAACATCGCAAGAAAGGTAATCATTTAATGATGTATTTCTTGTGAATAAAAATGAGTTTAGTATTTTAATAAAAATTACATGATTTCAGTTTATTATAAAGCATAGTCATTACTCTATTAAAATAATAAAAGAATAAAAGAAGATGAACTTTCTGTAATAATTTATGGTTAAGAATTATATTAAATATTAGGCCACTTTGTCAGTTTAGTTATCCCATATTAGCCCTTCATGTTATAATATTTTACTGATCTGAAGATGTATAATCGAAAAATTACAAGTCATAATATCTTCAGTGGAGCTCTAACTTAAGTATATTTATAAAATTTTCAGCATATATAAACAACTATATTATAAACAATTTATATTCATGAGTCGAATTTTTTCGGAACTAAGCATTACGATTTCTTAAACACTTAAAATAATTATTTAGTTCACAATAAAGTTTTTAGGGGATATCACATCTTAAAGATTTCTCTATTCTTTCTTTCTCTATTCTTATTTAAGCGAAAATTGCTTTTAATTTAAGATGTCATATAACAATATTATTTTTGTTTAAAATGAAATATTTGTCATGGCGTTTTAAAAGTTTAGATTTCATAGGAGCATTTTTCGTCAAGAAAACAATCTTCTGTTTGTTTAACATAACAAGTTGTCATGTATCCTTTCCCCTTTACAAATATGCTGCCTCTTATTTCGCATCTAACTCCTTCTTCTTCTAAGATTTCGGCAAATGATCGCGGCACCTAGAAAACTTCCATCGCTTTAATATTTCTGCATAAAATCAGTTAAGATGCTGAATAATGTCAAATTTGGAAGTCAGCATTGTAAATGAAAATGAATGTAAGGAAATTTACGTATAAAATCCGATTCTTTAGTGCATAAAATTAATTACTTATAAAATCGTAAATCAGTACTTACCTGTATTTTTCCGGCTTCTCCCGTTGAATCCATTCTAGACGCAACGTTAACAGTGTTTCCCCATATATCGTAATACGGTTTCTGAGATCCAACAACACCTGCCGTTACAGGTCCATGAGATATGCCTGCAAGTATATTTAAGTGAAGTATAAACTAAGTTATACTATACAATTTTTAAAATATTTTTAAATCTCACCGATTCGCAATCCGAAATTAGTTGAATATTGCTGATTAATTTTCTTAATGATTCTCATCATTTCCGCTGCAAATCTTGTCATTATTAGTATCACTTGATTGTCGCATTTATCTGAAAGTTCCGCAGAAGGTCTTGAACCCTGTGCCAATCCGCAAGCTGCCATATAAGACCACCCGGCTACTTTGATTTTCTCTATCCTTTTGTACTCTTGTAGAAGTAGCTGAAAAAATATTCTGTAATAAATGATTTTGAAAAATTCTTTTTCAATTTTTTAATTTTTAATAAATTACTTCTCTTTCAACTTACAGCATCATCAAAATTGCAAATAATAAGATTTAAAATACGCAAGCTGTTACATTCAGCAGTTTCTTCTTCTGCATCGTTCTCTTTATAAAGAGAATAGTTAGTTAATGATGCAAACATAACAGATACGCATTTATAGTTCTCGTGATAAAGTTCATTCATGTAAGTTTTATTTCCATTTAGGTAAATTTCCGCTATTACGAAGAAAAAGAAATTTCATATAAATAATCTTAAATTTCGAGGCATTCATATTTAATTATAAACGCAAATATAATTATATAAAAAATTAAATTTAATTATAAACGCAAATATAAATAAACATACTTACCTACATGTTTTGGCAAAATATTTTGAAGGAGCATTCTATTAATGGCTTTAGTGTCCGCAATTTCTTCTTTTTCTTTGGCTAATTGCTTTTTCCAAGTATATTCCAGGCGACTCATGTGTTCAGTCTGAAATAATCTGCTGCATATAGCCTCCAAAGTGTATAAGATTACACAAAAGAAATATATTATATAATGTAATTTAAAAAAAATTTTTTTTAAACGAATTGTTTTGAATTCATACCTGTCTGTCGACGAGATAAAGTTCTATTACAAGAAATACAATGCATAAAACATGGGCTACTGTGGACGGCATATTAGGATTCCATGTTCCACTTTTTTCGAACATTAATTGATTATCGTAAATGCAAAAGATGTAGACCGCAGCCGTACATGATGCAACTATTAGTTTGAGTTGAAAATGCACGCGAAAAAACAAAAAACTCATGATAATTACTAATACGCAACCTTCCGTCATTTGCTGTAATATATTAATAATTTGCTGTATTAAAAAAATTAATAACTTTTAATCAAAATAACAAATTTTTTCTCCTCAAGATTTAAAGAAAATTAAACAATACAAATTTTCTGATATTCATATATCATATTATGTACCCAAGTTCCGGTGAATTCTCCATAATTAGAAAGTACATCGGACTTAATTGTTCCATTTTTTATTTTGAAATCCATTTTATATGATTTAAGATCAACCTATAAGTTTAAAATGAATAAAAAATTAAGTTATGGACATATGTAAATATCAATTGAACAAAAATATTTAAAATTTTATAATTACAAATTTAATTAGCAGACACAATGCTAATATCGTACAAACACCAATACATAAAACTGTCCTCGCCATAGCACTTTGAATCACTTTCAGCGATGTAATGTAAAATAACTTCATTATTTTATTTTTCGGCTGCGGTTTTAAAATTGAGATATCCGAATTATAAAGTTTATTCCATATGGAATACATCCACGTTAAAGACAATAAGCAGATGAAAACGAACGCTGAGAAGATGTAAAACCACAAAGAAATCAAAGACCATCTATAAAAAGAGCATTATACTTCAAATTTGAATAAAACACATTTCAACATGCTATTTCTATGTTATATAATTCACCTAATAAAAATGAATCCTTCAATTAGGGCAATTGAGATGAAGACTAGAAAAGAGCTTGTCAGATAATATTTGAAGAGCGGATCAGGCTGCTGAAAAAACTGTATTTCCCAGTTTCCTTCGTTTCTGAATGTGAGGCAAGCAGAACCTATTCTTTCTCTCCGAAACCATTGGCTATAAGCATAAAAATAAATTACTTGAATAATAATGTCATATTTTTAGAACACGATAATGTCACTTGTAACATAGATCATGTCAGACAATTTTTATAAATTTACTAGTAACATATTTCATATAAAAATGTATGTAATTTTAATTTAAAATCGACTTGCACATGAGATCTGATAACTTTGAAAAAATTTGTCATTGCTTGTATTATTTTATTCAAAGTTTTATTTGTTTGTGTGCAGCATTCTCTAAGATCCATAAGACCTATCAAGTCTATATTATCAAATATTACAATGTTTAACATCAAAAACATTTACTGGTTTTTAAAACCATTATAATTTTATCAAAATAAACAGTATTTTCAAAAATATTTTTATCCAAGTTTATTCCGAAAATGAATATCTGTAAAAAATTTTAACAACTTACCTACATTTTCCCAAGGGTAAATTTTCAATGGCTTTATCCATATTAATGTCAGCCATTTTTAGTTGCTGCTGATTAAGAATTAAATCACCGTCCATGAAAACCTCACGCCTTCGCGACAGCACAAGATGACCATCTCCCGATATAACTTTATTCAGCTACAAAAAAAAATTAAAAGATTGTTTACAATGAGATCGTACAACATTTTATTATTGGTTTTATAATATTTGATACAAACGCTGTACATAACGTCGATTCCATGCTGCTGATTACTGACATTACTATTGTTATAGCGCGAATTTCTTTTCTCCTTTGATTTTTCTTCGGCCATTGAAATTTTCCAAAATAGTGAACTGTGAACCCCCGGTGGAGGAACCACTTTGATCTGTGTCATACCTGTGAAATAAGAGTATCGATTCTCTTTCCAAAATAATATATGATTAATTGCTAATTTTCATAAATTAAAAAAATTTATCTATCATTTTCTCGTATCATTTAAGAATTTATTATATAATCAAAATAGCGGAAAAAATATAAATGATTTTATTCATTACTTAGCTTTTTCAAACAAAGAATATGTTGCAAATACAAAACGTTTTGTTAATTTAAAAATATTTTAATAAAGCTGCAAACGGTTCTAAAATTCCTGGAGAAAATCATAATTCTGTAGTGCAAAAACTGTTCATAGCGATATAAATATTGCATTTTATTTTGCATTAATAAAACTTGCAGGAATTTTACTTCCTTTATCAGATCAGATTGATGTTAATGTTAACGATCAGTTGATGTTTATTTCGAAATTTTCAATTTAGTAATTAACACAATAATATTTTACTCAACACATGATCAGAACTTGATCAGAACCCGGGATAAAGAAAAACCAGAGAGCTTTGTTGATTCCGATTGATCGACCAAATTTAATTGGTTTATTGATATTCTTTTACTGATATACATTGCTCATTTTATTAAAAAGCATTATATTATTAGAAAGCTAATAGAACGGCTTTCAATATTTTTCATGCACCTGATTCGATAAATCATTTTTTTTATGACAACAATAATTTTGAATATAAATAAATATTACAAATGTTGAAATTCAGACTTGAATGTAATAATGAATAATTATACTTTGTAAATAAAATTATAATGATTACACTATAAAACAATTAAAAGATTTGAATCCTTTTTTTTGCTTTTCATACTTACCGTATCTTCAGGAATTATAAAAAATGTTTCAATATTGCATTTCGCTAATAATTCATCTCGCCAATGTCCAAATCCGGGTTCTACTTTATATTGATTTCCCAATCTTTCGAGCGTTTGCTTTGTTATGTGAACCATGCTAGAAAATTTATAATAAAAATATATGTATATTTTATGATTGGATTATGAACTTATTGTGATATAATTTTTAGGGTGAAGAATTGTTTCCTTATGAAATCCACTATTTGGTTATAAAGAACCTTTATTGATGTCAATATGTTTGGGAATGTGTTTTGCGAAAATAAATTCATTTTTTACAATTTAATTAAAATTAATATTCTGTAATAAAATATAAAAATTTCGAAATATTAATTTTTAAAAAATTAAAGATACTTTTAATTATTTAGCTATATAGAGAATTATAATTGTTATTTACGCATCAAAACATATTTTATCTATCAGTCTATATGAATTTTAGATATATATGTATTGTTATAACGAAGTGCTGAACGTAAATGGGGTGACAAAATAATTTCAAAATGTTTATAGTCAAAATTATCAATTTTTTTTTTGTATAAATCAGTTTGCACAATCGATGAATAATTTTTAGACTTACCCACTTTTTCCAGATTGTTCCATATGATTAGCTATAATAACATTTTTAGACCAAATATCATACTGCCATTTACATTTTCCTAGAAGACCGCAAAGAATACTCCCTGAATGAATTCCTATTCTCATGTCAATATTGAGATGATTGGCATCTCTAAGTTTAAAAGAATTATGTAGAATAATTGGTTCAATAAAGTCATATTGATTAAGTTATGTAAAGAAAATTATTTTTTTCTAACATTATTTAAAAATCTTTAAATATTTATGCATGAGAAAAATGACCTGATTATGAATAATTATTATCATAAAAACAATTCGAATTTCATTTTAATACATCAAAAAAATTAATTTTTAGATTAATAATAGAAAATTAGTTTCGAATCAAAAATTTATTCTTACCTGACATTCTTGATTATTTTTATCATCTCCAAACCTAATTCCACGCAGTTTTTAGCGTGGTGAGCATTTGACTGAGGCAAACCAGAAACGCAGTAATAACAGTCACCTAAAAATTTTATTCTTAAAACTTTGTGCTTTTCTGATGCATCATCAAACTTTCCAAAAAGTTCGTTTAAAATTTCTACCAAACGATTTGCAGGCAACGAACTAGTCATTTTTGTATAATTAACTACATCTGCATAAAGTATAGAAACATCATTATGCCTCTGAATATACAGCGATCTGAAATAAAAATAGAAATCATGTATTTTGCTAAAATAATTTATTCCTTAAAAATTTATTAATCTCTTCTTTTTTTCGCATTCTTGAACGGTATCCCTCTGTTACAAGTTTATATAAGATGATGAAAGTTTAGTTATATTTTACACTTACGTATCGGGAATTTTTAATACTTGATTTTCCAGCACATTCCTGCGAAGATCCTCCATAACCTGAGAAGCCAAATGCCTTGGCAATATGCTTAATATAAGTTGTTCCTGTACAAAATCAATGTTTTGTCAATCAATACACTTAAAAGAGAGTCAATTATATACTTATAAAATTGTAAGTTAGTGAAAAATGATCCATTCCCAAAATTTCGGAAAAATTGAAATATTACTTAATTGTGATAAGTGATAAATTCGGTTCGAAATATGAGAATATTTATAATGTTGCGGCATTATGTATAGTTAGAAAATATGAATTTAAGATTCTAAATTTGTACCTCTCTCTCCTTTTCATAATTTAATTTTAAAGTTGATTCCACACATGTTCTTCTATCAAGAAAAGTATGCCTAATAAATATTTCATTAATATACCTGAAGTATATTCCGAGTATATTTATGCATATGAAGAATACTGAATCTGCTAGAATCTGAAAAAAATGTTCCGAGCTTTAATCGTTATTAAAATAATAAAATAATAGAACTTATTTATAATTTAGAAATTAGAGCATCAGCTAAATTATGTACATTGTTACCTGCTTTAAAACGTCGTATGAATTTCTATAGTTGATAAAATAAAGATTTGCGAAGTGCAAAAAAGATGTAGTCACTCCGAGAATTATAGGAATTATATTATTGTCCTCAGGGAAAAAAATGTAGCATGCTAAAAGGGCATGTGCAGAATAAGCAGGTCTTAAGGATGATTTGCTATGAAACAGAGCTGTATGATATACAGGTAATATCATATCCACAATCACAACCGAAATTACAGCTAATGCAGAGGCAAAATGTGGCAGCCAAGGATATTTTTTAACCAATTTTCTCTTGAAAACGATAATCGCTAGCACGGACAAAGCCACTTCTATTCCTAAGTATGCGAATACATCGCTTAAAATGTGATTTCGTGAGCTATCCTAGTAAATGAAATTATATTATTAAAAAGTTGTTGATAATACTTTCTAAAAATTAAAATAAGTTGTAGATGCTCACCGTAACATAAAAGATTAACATGCTAATATGTATTACAGTCAGACAAATTTGAATTAAAAGAAATATGAAAAAATACTCTCTGTGAAGGCGGAGTTCATATTTAGAAAAAAGATTTTCCAAGTTTCTTTCAGTAAATTTTTTCTGAAATAAAATTTTATCCGACGTGAATTTTAAGTAAAACAAAAAGTAAAAATTTTTCGCAATAAAAATTAAATAATACTTCAAAAGCAACATTATTGTCAAATAATCTTTATATCAAATACCATCAGAATAAATACATCCCTTTTATTTAATCTTATATTAGATTAAATAAAAGGAAATAAAGCGTCAATTTATTTTTCAATTTATTTTCGATTCAGAAACTACTTGTAATAATAATAGTAATTGATAATTTAAAATATTTATATGTTTGTTATTTATTGCATTCCTTTTTGTAAATTTTATAAAAAAAAATGCAGAAATGTGGTAAAATTAAAAAATGAATAATCTTATCAGTGAACATTTTTAATTTCAATGAAATTTTTTCACACTTAGTTCATGTTTAGTAAATACTGAAAAAATTTTCTATATAATAATAAACTAGCTGTTCACTTAAGTGACAAAAATGATTGAAGTGAATTTTTAAAACAATATCTGTAAAAATTAGATGATCAAATAAAGTAGACTTTTCAAAAAATATAGACTGCTACTGTATTTTTCAATGATGAAATCGTACAATATAAAAGATTAGATATCAAATGTAGCAAACTATTCATTCAGAATAATAAATTGCTATTTTAAGTGATACAGGGTAGATGAAATTGTTAGTCTGAATAAAGCATCATGCAGAAAAAAGTCGATATATTTAAGTTATAATTTTTCATAAACTTGAATAAATCTAACACGATAAGATTTAATTTTCAAGGAATTAAGTATGAATTAATAACAAGTAAAAATCTACCTTTAACGATTTCAGGCTCCATACTTTGTTTTCTAACAACAGAAATTCAAAATTTGGAACACTTTCCTCATGCTGAACTGAATCTAAGGAATCTTTAACATCCATTGGCAAAGACTCTCTAAAATTTAAAGCCTTGGAATAAATGTTTACTTTTTTCTGTTCTGAAAATAAAATAATTTACTCAAAAAAAAAAAAAAAAATTTAATAGATGTGGACAAAAACTATAAACAATTCTTTTTAATGTTTTGGCGCTTAATTTAAGTATTTCAAAAATTGAAAAGACGATGTTGCTAGTTCAATTATTTTTTTTTGAACGTAAAATTCTCATTTATCATTAACTCATAAGAAAAGAAAAAGGTGATGTCATGGCGATGGAAAAATGATTAAAAAACGATCTAAGATACAATGCGATAAAATAAATATTTTTATGTTATATTATCTCATTCTTTTTCATGATATTGCACGGTATAGTTCAGAATTTTAAGCTCTTCGAATCATTTTCGTTTTAAATTGAATAAACTGCTATTATCTACTATCCTGTCTTTTTCTGTTCAAAGCAAATGTTTTTAATATCTTTAGCAAATACTTTAATTATATTTATTAATTTTTTGTCATTTTTTCTTTGGATAAAATATTTCTCGTGTTTGAGGCACATGGATATCGTGGCAGCAAAAGCTCTTTTATAGCCACGTTATAATTCCTCAAATAAAAACTTTTTTTTCAACGGAAATTGGGAGTTTTTTTTTTTTATTGTCTTAAAATCCGGATTAAACAGCCATTTCCGTTTCGTGTGTATGAATTCAAATGCAAATAACAAAGAGGAAATTTTGGGATTTTTGACTTGATCAAGTAAAAGAAATATAAAATCAAGGTAATCAAGTAAAAAAGAGTAATATTTCATCATTTAGTTTCAAATAAATTTGCGAACTTCGGAAGCAGGATTTTTTAAATGAGGACTTCAGTCAAGAGAGATCTCGGTTTTAATTTACTGGAGTTTTCAATTATCAATGATACTAATCTAGTTGGCGATTAGAATTTTGCATCATAATTTACCAATTTCCTAATCAACGGTCAATAAGTGACTTACGAATTTAATCGCTCCTATATTATGATAATTCGAATCTTCTTAGTGATCTATTTAAAGCCAAGGTCACAATGTAAAAAAGTAGACGATTAATAGAGAATCCGATAAAAAAAAGTTATCGTAATTTTTCAAGATAATTTGTTTTGCAATGCTTCTTACGAGAATATTAAGACTGAAATCGAAATATTTTATTATTATGTTTCACATTAAAGTAATATTAATTATAAGAAGTTGGGACTTTTTTCTGTTATTGGTAAATTAAGAATTTCATATTTTAAAAATGATTTTCATTTTTAATGATGAAATTTTTAATTTAAATTGGTTTAGCACCAAAAAAAAGACTTTTGGTGTTTTTTATAACTAATATATATTGAGATATGACTTGAAATATAAGTGATAGGCAAATAAATAATAAAGTGCATTAAAAATGGTTTTTAATATGAATACGTATTAAATTACGTATGAAAGGTCTTAAATTTTTCATTAAAATTTTGCTGTCCTATCTTTTTTTCATAACTAATAATATATTTCATAATTAAATTATCCTTTACTTTGCAAGAAAATTCACGAAATTGTTTATCCATGGAGGGATACCTTTTAAAAAATACCTTTAAGTAAAGTAATTTTGTTTCATCAACAAATCAAAAAAATAACAGAATTCCTATGTATCTTGTAACATAATTTATTTCAGTTGTTCCCTTTCATTCTAAAAAAATTTACAATGAAAGTCCTTTGTATTTCAAATGACTGAAATTAATATCATAGAACATTAAAGTATAGTAAAATAAGACTCAATTTGGATTGAATTATAAAAAAATGAGTAATTTTTTTTACGTTAAGAAACATTGTTTTAACTTTATTATCAAATACAGGTCTTTTGATATAAATCGTGATTTTTTAACATATTTAAGGACTTAAATTTCTAATTACAATAAAGAATAAAAATTTAATAAATTAATAATGAAGCGTATTGATGACATTTATCTTTACTTTTACCTTATTCTAAAATCTCAATGAGAAAAAAAATCTTGATATTTACTGATATCTACAAATCAATTTCGGAAATTTATAAGAAATTTATTTCAAAATATTAAAAGTATGAACATTTCCAAACACAATTTAAAATTGAGTACAAAAGTAATTATTAAATGAAGTTTTCAGAAACTGAAATAATTATCACACTACTAAATAAAAAAATTCGTTCTCAGATAGTTAAATATGTAGTTTTAAATATTCTTAAGTGGATTCTGATATTGTTCCTAATATTACAATCACTGATAAGCAATAAAATAATGTAATGTGTAATATTTCATAAATATTAACGATATAAAAAATTTATCCATGGACTAAAAAGTCCAGATTAATTTATTTATGATCTCGTCAATGATTAGTCCGATTTCTTTGACTGAAAAACGTAAAACATTTTTAATTTTAAATTAAAAATGTTATAGTGCTCCAAAAAAGTGGTATTTACTTAAATCTAATGAAATAAGAATACCAATTGGTCAAAATGAGTTTAACTTATATATATATAACATATTTTTTGTTCAATATTTTACTTCCATTCCTTTGACTCTTATTTTTAATTTGGATTTGGTTTTCATTTTATATGTACTTTTTAAATGGAATTCCTTCCGTTTTATTTCCACACAATTTTCTTCATATTGTTATAGTTCTAAGTTTTTAATTTAATAAATTTTCATTCTTGAAGTTTTACTAATAACCTAATCCATAATTACATTTTTGTTTTATCAATTAACATGCAATTTATTTTCGATGTATAAATATATATATATATATATAAACATGTTGGTTCTCGTCTTTAAAATACTTGAAAAGCTAATGTCATAAAAATCGTTCTATTTTTTAAAAAATCTCTGTTTTGTGCTAAACTCTGTTCCAGTTTAGCAATTTTTATATTGTACTGGAAACTATTAAATAATAAAATTTTCATCTTATTACTAATATTAGTATTAAACATATTAATCCTTTTAATAAATCCTATTAGAAA
>JAOWBB010003110.1:0-37985 GCA_028565995.1 Ricinus marginatus | reverse complement strand
TTTATAGAAAATTATACAGGAAGATATTTTTTACAGGAAAACAAACTAAATATTCAAATATGTTAACACAAAAGTAAAATACGATATTAACTAATATAATAATTTCATTTATGGCAAATACGAACAGAAATTAATGCCTAACATTTTTCGAATATAAGTTTTCATTAATTAATTTAAATCTATCATTAATTATACTAATTACATTACAACGGTGTGATAAAAAATTTCTCAGAATATTCGTAAAATAAAAAAATTGATATGTAGACCTGAAAAATTAAACCGTACACTGGCAATTCCAAACGAAATTTAATGATTATATGATTTAAAAAACTTCTGACTACTCCTTACAAAATGCTGAGATTTATCAAAGAAATATTTCTGTTAACGTAAAATCAATATGTATTTTTAAGAAACATTTAACTTTATAGAATGACATACAATAATTTCATAAAATGAAATACATAGATCATAAAAAGGAAAACCAATGCAAATTAACTTTTAAAATGTAATTCGCAAGAACATAGTCATAAGTATATATGCATACATATATTATAGAAAAGCAATTTTGAAGAACATATTTAATTTTGTTTGGACAAACAAATGTAATATTTTGTCACGTTTCCCTCATGGCTGTTTCGAGTCTTTTTTTGGTTTTAGAGCAATTTTGATATTCCTCTAAGCCCGAATTTTTATTTAGCATATAAAAGCCATTTTCATTACATTTTTTTACAATACTAAAAAAATATATTCATATTATAAACTTTAAATGTGATAAATTTTTGTGACACCAATAAATAAAAGTAAACGGTCAATTTCTTTAGCTAGAAATGGTTAAAAAATTTACCCTAAAAACTCGAAATCTAGCTAAGCTTGATAAGGAATGAAAAATGGTTATTCACAAATAAGTAATACAAACTGTCTTTTTATTTTCAGTATATTAAATCATCTCCAGAACAAAATTTTTCCCTCTTTTTTGCAAGTTTGAAACTCCGTTTTTCAATTCTCAACCTTTTGAAGATAAATCTCACGAGAAATTGGTCAAGGCATTTAATAAAAAGCTCAACTTCTTATACCTTATTGAAAAAAATTGATATAATTTTGTGATTTATTTATGGCTTATATGAAAATTCGCTGAACACCATTTATTGCTAATGCTGTTTTAATTAACGGCAAGTAGTGTAATTTTAATTTGAAATTAAAATTATTTAAAAAGCGTTCGTGATTTACGAGAGGACTCTTCGATATAAAAGCTTCCTACATTCTCACATTCAAACTAAAGGGTTCCCCCTTTTATAAAAATATTTTATTAGATTTGCTTTATTTTATTCAATATTCCTGTAAAAATTCTATGTGAAAATACGCGACTTAAGATTTTTTTTAACTTTCAACCGAAATTCGTTGAATATAACTTACAATATCTCATTACTGAATGTCTTATATATGTAAGAAACTTATTTTTTTTCCTTTTTTTATCCTTTTAAATATATTTCCTTGCCGTGACTCTTTCTTTATTGATTTTGGTTGAATGAGATATTTTATATTGTCTTCGCCCACTTCGGTAAATTTAATTGTGTGAAACTTTTACTATGTTTCCGAATGTAAAATCCTTAATTATCCTAATTTTGACGCAATAAAATGATTTTTTATCTCGTTCGGAAATTTTAGATAGAATGACAAAACGAAAAGCTCCTTATTTTGCCGGCCGTTTTTAATTTTTTGTCTCAGAAAGCCCGTAATAAGCTTACAAAGGCATAGGGAACATCCAGGAGCTTTTTAGAAAGCGCTTGACTTTTTATGTTTTCACGCATCCTCGCGTTAATATTTAAAATATAAGAATGAATGTGCCATAATGTGTACGTAATCATAATAATCCGAGACCATAAAAATTCTCGACCAAAACAAAACTGCATCGCATAAAACAATACATAAAAATGTTGTGTACTTATTAATGCATACAAACTGATTTGGCAACCTGTAAAGTAAATTTATAATATAATATATATTTAGTAATTTTGGAAGAAAAGCTGTCTATGCCTTGACTAACAAATTTTTGTTTATCGAAAAAAGAAAGAAGATAAAAAATTGCGTAAAAGATGAGGAAAAGTTAACTTTTACAACATGAATATTTTCGAGAATCAATTGTATTTGAAGAAATAAAAAGTAAATAAAATGAAGTGAAAAATAACATGTTATGAAATTCAGATCAAACATAAAAAGAATACGCTTAAAATATAAAGGGCTTTCTTCAGCGGTAACTTTTTTATATATCCTTATAGTAGCTGAAAATGGAGAATGCAATTTTACAGTTTATTTATATAAACTCTAAGAAGCTCCATTATACATACATGTATTATATGTATTTAGACAACAGATTATTTTAGATAAATTTATAAATTTATTAAGTTCTTGTTAAGGAAGTAATTACACGTGAAAATACTTGCTCAAACTTCGAGACTTGAAAGAGATTCCGTGGTGGATCTGAATCATTTTATGGCCTAACCTATTTGGTTTACAATCCATTTAAGAGATTAGATTCCAATCTAAAGTAAGTCTGATGAAATTTAATGAAATGGAAGAATAAATCAGATGATTCCGTAGAATAAAATACCATATTGTTCTTTATTTTTATTCGGCACGTTTTCCGGAGGTAGAGAAGGAAGGATGTCATAGGCTTTTAATATAAGGATGAAATTCGGTGCATTATTTGCAATAAAACTGTTGTGTGAAAATAAGAGAACCTAAAAAAGTCGAAAGAGAAAATAGTTAACGTAACTTCATGCTCAAATCCCCAAATTTCAGAGCTCACATCATCAAAATATATTTCAAAAGAATACTTCAAATATATATAACTTTTTTTGGTCTAAAGCGAAGTTAAAATTTTCCTCTTCAGTCAATATCGCAATTAAGAGCACTTTTTCAGCCGTAAAGTGCTTTTAAACCGTCAAATTGATCAGGTTGATCATTTGACCTAAAATTATTTCTCCAACCTTCAAAAGGTTGGAGTTAAACATTAAATGTGAAACCAAATGTGAATATATGTATATTTTTTATTATTCACTTCCATTTTCTCATATCTTGAGAATTTTATCTTCCTAAATTATGGTAAAATAAATATAAATTAAAAAAATTAAATCTTAATGATGGTTGGAAGCTATACATTTTCTTTTCTTATAAAAGTTTGTCATGATACACTGACAAATTGGATTAGAAAATAAATTTATACATTTTCATGCTTGTCATAAAAATTGCAGATTTTAATTTAAAAAAAAAGTAAATAAAATCTTACGATTGTTTCTTTCTTAATTGAAGAGACTCGTCTTAAAATTATCTATATTACGGACATTTCTCCAATTTGTTACCAAATTCATATTTAAATTGACCTTAACTTTTATCCGAAAAAAAATTTTTATACAGTATGATCAAGATTAATACAATAATATCTTGTACTATCCCTATACGTGCACATTTTCATTATTATAAATGTATTCTATTTGTTATTTTTATATCCGACACTTCAAAACGTTCACGTTTACTTTCTCAATCTTCGAAATTGCCGAAGCATGATATATGTACTTCCAGCGTTTATGCGGATGAGAAAGGGTAAGTAAAACAATCCCGAGGGAACAGTCAGCAGAGTTGAAATATCAAAGAAAATGTCAAATAAGCAGAAACAAAGCAAAAGGTGAATGGAGATATATACGTACAGATAGGAATGTTAAGGTTACCATTATGGCAAGATAAAGTGTTATAACCGTTCTTTTTTTTGCATGGTCTTCAATTTTCACCGAATAGCATAAAATTATCCTAATAAATGTAATTTATATATGACGAAGAAATCGATTTTAGATTGTAATTTAATGGCTTATCAAATTCTTTTTCTTGTCTTTCTCATGCCTCTAATCTTTTCTTCCATAGATAAATATATATACAAACATCTATCTCTTCCCCTTTGAAAATTATATTTTTGTCATTATAAAATTTACATTCTTGTTAGATTTATAGCTTTTCATACAACTCATGAGATCAAAGCATAACTTTTACGTTCGTAACCAAGTTTAAATCTTTATTTGCGGGTCTCCATGCCCTTATATGATGTTATCTTTTGTCTTAACCTCAATATAAAAAAATGCGGGATGGTCCTGTTCAATATTCCATCTTAAAGGCAGGTTATAGCTTCTTCGCTGTATAAGTTGACAAACAAAACAAATAAGCAAATTCAAGACAAAAAAACATATTTTTATACTTTATCAATATCCAAGGTAGAAAATAAATATCGCAAAATCAGGGACATCCAACCATAGTCCAACCTAGAAGCATAAACTTCCTTAAACCATTTTTAATTTTACGTTTTAATTCTTCTTCTTCATTAAAAAAAAATTAACTAAGGTTTCATTATTTAAATTGTGTTTTCGCTTGCATATCATGATTATGCAAGTATAACCTGCAAGTGTTTTCTTTTTACTAGGATATTAGATTACTTAAATGATTTGCTAAGAAAAAAAATTATATGTAATCATTAAACTTTAATCAATATTTAAGATAAAAAGGTTAATTCACGAAAAGAAATTACTTTTGGCGCGATTTTCCGGTCATTCTTAGTTTTTTCTGACAGATACAATATTCCACAAGGAGTTTTAGATAGCACTTTCCTTTTTACCTTCCTTCTGATTTATTTTAAATCATCAATAATGTGCGTTAAAGGAGTAAGTCTGATTAGCTGATTCATCAACGCTCCCAATTCCGTGATAAACATTGGCATTTAGAAAAGTAACGTTCCGATGCGAGCATGTTTTCCACGGGGCAACATTATTCTACAGAAAAAAAGAAAAGCAGTTACTTACAGAAAGTGTAACCTTTAGCAGGATTCAAATTCTTCCTTAGCCGAATCATTAGACTTTAGTGAGAGCGCTGATTAATCCGTGCTCCATTCGATAACAGAATAATCCAACCACGCACCGAAAATCACACTTTCACATCAGCGCGACATCCTTAGCAAAATCCACCAAAGAATATCTGAACACTTTCCATCTGATCAAAAGAAAACCGAAAAAAAATTTTTTTTCTTTATTACTTTTTCACTGCGGTTAATAAAAAAAATATTTCTTTTATTTTTTGGCTTGAAAATGGAAGAATAAAACTCCGGCGGTGGAGCCTCCGAAGGTGCAGAAAACTCACTTTAAGGTTTAATATGAGTGTTTTAATGGCTTGAAAAAAGGGAGATTCAAATTACGATAGGTCCACATCCTTGCCTTCATTTCCTTCGGGAACAGAAAGAAAGATCAACGTGTCTTAACTAACATGAGACAGTTTCCGTTCTATATTTAGGAACAGACAGTTGGACGTGACCCAGGGTATTCTATCTTCTAGAAAAAAAATTAATTTATGCTTAACCCATATTATTTAATTTGCCCGGTTCTGATTCGAGAGAAAAACCCAGAATGAAAACCCGAATAAAACTAAGCGAATGGATTTTCCCCTGAAGATCAGGTAAGAGAAAATTTCCATAAAATCGAATTCCGTTTGATAAAAGCTCTGCCTTTCCCTGAATTAGCCGCTAAAATTCAGGTTTGGAGCAGTTCCCTTGCTCTTAATTGAAAACTTAAAAGCTTGGTTTGAAGTTGTGTCCACCACCTTGTATTTGCCGTCAAAAGCGAGTTTCGTTAAACAATTAGAACGGGTAAAATCAAAATGAAAAGTGTTAAGCTTCCTTTAAGCTAGTTGAACAAGATTCGATTGAATAAAAATTTGTTTAATATGGAAATTTTTTTCGTATTTTGACGGATAGTTTAAAAAAAGAAATGAGATTTGAAATTTGTTAAAAAATTTTAAATTTGACACAAATTTATTTACGGATCCCTAAAGATACGTGCCATTAGTTTGCCAGAAATAACCAAACCCGACCTCAAAGCTTATATCTAATGGCTAAGCTTCAACCATCGGTAATTTGAATGAGCCTTAACAAAATTTAACTTTTATAAAGATTATTTACTTTGTTAATTTAAAAATTTGGTTCTTGTGATTTTAAAAAATCTAGGGTGAAACTATTGCTGGAATTATTTAAAGAAACTTATAACTTATTCGGGAAAAAAAATTTCAATGACAAATATATATTTTTTAATTTACTCCAAAATTAGGTTTTGATTAATGACAAATATAAAAACTTAAATAATTATTTTACTTCAGGAAGTAAAAGCTTACGTGTGCGAGCATGGGAGAACCAAAAACTGTTTACGTATGTGACCAAAGAAAGTGGTAGAATTTAATTTATATGAAAAACAGAATTTTGTTCAGAAAATTTTGGTTACTTTTCTTATTGTAAAATATTTATTTATCCATTAATCGATTATTTCCATTTTCCATTACTATGTAGATTAAATTTTTCTTTGACACAGGTAAAAGGAAGCCCACATTTGGAATTGACAAATGCTTCATCGACTGAATATCTGAATCTGATTGGTTTAAATAAAAAAAAGGTAACTCTTTTCCTCATGATATTAGCATTATTATAATGTAGAGATGAAAATCTGCATGTGTATGACTAAAAACTCAATCAAGAAGCTTCACTAATCAATGTAACATGAGATATGTTCAACGTGTTGAATGTTTAAAGTAAAATTCTATCTAACAAAAAGCCTTTTTATATCTGATTAATGTTTTATATGCAGCTATATGGTCGAAAATTGTAGCAAAGCCCTTGAATTTCAACAATGAATTAATGAAAAATTATTTCTTATAATTTGATTTCGATTGGTATTTAATTTTACGACCTTTTTTATAATCACGTAATCGATAAATCTGCCTTTTACGATACTTTTAATCTATAATTACAGATAATCTAAATTTCTAATTGTTACAAATCTCAAATAAACAATTTTTAAACTATTCCATATTAACGATATGCTAGTATAAATCATCCACTCGGCTAGTATAAACATAAAAGACATGTTTAGATAGAAAAAAATAATTAATTCTTTAATTTAATTATAATAAAACAAAATAATTGTAAAAATCTAATTTTCTTGGTAAATATTTAAAATTAAGTTTTGATAAATGATAAAATTAAGTTTAAAATAAAAAAGTTATACTTTTTTATGTTATTTATATCTATTATACATCAATTGGGATATTTTTAAAATTTTTAATTTGTTTAAAAAAAATAGCTCAGAATCTTCTATTTATAAGATAGAAAGTGAAAATGTATCTCAATTATTAAGATCATTTTTTTTCACTATTTTTGTTTTATAAGCACCTTACTTTTTATTTTTGAATTAAAAAAGAATTTTTTCACAAATTTTTTCTGTTATTTAATCCGATAATTTCGTATGAAATGCATCCGAGGTTTTAAGCTATCAAATCAAATATCATCATCAAATGTGTAAAATTTTTTTACCTTTTTACTGAAATAGAAATGATGATATACATGCTTATAACAACAAGAGAGGCAAGGATCTCTGAGGCTGGAAAGGCGACAGAGGATTGTGAAAATAGAATGCCAACTCTTTCATGTCGTGAAGAAAATGCTATCAGATTTTGCAGGAATATTATAGGAATAGAAATAGTTTAATAATGCCATCTAGGAGATTTATAACGTTTAAATTCGCTTACGAGAAATTAAAGCGGTATCACAGCGTATGAAAACTTGAAATAGTTAATAACCAATTGATACCAATAATAAAAAGTGAAACTGAAAATTAACGTAACCCATTATAAATTAATACTCAAATCAATTAGCAGGGATTGAGCTGGGAAAAATATTTCGAAAAAAAACCAACGAAGAAAATTGCATGGCCCAAATCATTACGTAAATGACTCCCTTACGAAAATATTTAATGTACCTTAAAGTATGAATTTTCTTTCTGCATTTTATGAAGTAGGAAAAACATTTCCACTGTCTCTGAATGAACCCATTACAGCTTTTTAATTTTTTAACTATCTTTAGGAATCTTAATCCAAGTTAAACAATTAAAAAATTACCAAAGCGCTGTGGGTGGACATTAACTGAACCAGTTCCAACGCTTTTTTCCCCCTGCGGTTTCCTTCACTCGCCTGGCTGGAACAATTTCCGGTTTAGTCAAATTTGTCCCTCATTCTGAAACCGAGTCGTCACCGCCGGAAGACGAGGGTAATTTTTAGAAATTTGTGACATAAATTGGCGGAAAACTAAATCGGAAATTAATTTTATGCATGTTCCGCCGGACACGGTCCCAAAGTTATAACGAACTTTATGCGAATGATCGACGAATTTACCTTTGCCTTTTCTTTAAATGAAACTCGAATTCATCTCACGAACTAAAAAACTTTTTTTTCTTTTTTCTTTTTTGACTTTTTAAAAATAGCAATTCACAAGTGCAAGTTGATAACGATGACGGTGAATTATTTCATTTCCAAATTCATTTGGGTTTTTTTTCTTTTTTCTCCCTCCCCTCTCACTTCCAATTATCATTTGGGAAAAACCATTTGCGGAAACGGCAAGTCGCGATTAAGGCCCGGTCGAGAGAAACAAGAGAAAGAAATGGAGAGATTCTGACAAAAAATTTTACTCCCGATTTTCAAAACTGCCTTCCCTATCTTTTTCTTTTTTCCTTCCTATTCTTTCCCTCTTTTCGGAGGCCGATAAAATCTGCGCCGGTTGTCGGTTATCTGCGGAAGTCGCGAACAAATTCGAGAGCGCAGAGCTGCACCACCCGCGGCAAACGAAGTTCGTTCACTGAGCACTTCCGCGAAAACGCGAAAATGCCCCGCATCGTCAAATTTCGGATTTCTTCGTCGACTTGCCGCTACGTTCGGGGGAAAGCGAATCTTTCAAATTCACAACAAATTAATTTTTTTTTTTTTTAACCGAAAAATAATATTTTTCCCAGGGTGGCAACACGTAGAAACCAAGGCCGAAGGGAATTTCCGGCAGTAAACGATCGCTGCATCACTTATGCGAATTTCGAGGTGCGGTTTTGGGGGCGAGGGTAAGATTCGAGTTTTACAGAAAGCAGGCTTTCGATTAACGATTTCTTCCTTTAAAAGAAAGAAAAAAAAGGCATTTTGTCGAATAAGATTTGAAAGAAAAACCTGACACGACAGTGAAACTGAAATCTTTATTAATAATACCCCAAGAGCCGCGAAAATTCATGGCCGTTTTCTTCCAATAATTAACTTTGTAGGAAAATGAAAAAATGGAAAAGGAAGAAAATAATTTTTAGTTTCAAAGCTTAAAGAATGGGTAAAAAAAATAATTAATTTCTCAATTATTTAAGCTTAATCTACATATAAAAAAAATATCACGCACAAGAATGTGAGTTCATGTTCCTTTCCATGACAGATTAAGCATAAAATCTTTTAATTGATTTAGGATGAACACTTTATGGATGTTTTTGAACAATGATTATCAGATATTGGCAATAAAGCTTTGAAGTTATACATTAAAAGATTATAACTCACATAAATCCATAAAAAAGGAATTATGTTGTAGTAAAAATCCATAATTCTAATAATAAATTGAATGTTTTTGGCTGAGTTTTAAATATAAAGCAATTCTATTAGCAGATAAGTTAAACGCTCCTATTATTTACATTGAATTTTTTCTTTTGAATATTCTGCTCTCGGAAATTGGAAATAGTCACTGTATTTTTTTTTTTTCACAATATTATGTGCATTATTTGCTCTGCATATTTATTCAGTTCTCGTCCAGGGAAGTTTCGACAACGCAATTTTTAAAATATAAAAAACCGTGGATGCAACTTCGAACATCCTGAATCCTCAAATTCGGCAAATTTGTATAATAAATTTATACAGACGATCGTAAACAACACCTCTAAACTTGATAATGTTAGAAAAATTGCTTAAATATCTTACTTTTTTTTTCGACCCCAAAAAGTCAGAAACGATAACTCAAAATTTAATTCAACGAAAAGGATAGGATTTGTTCTTTTTAATCTAAGATTACTTTCAGAATTCATTACCAGTCTAGTCAAGCAAATATTTTTACATAATTCTTCGTAATTAATTGAACAAACCCTGATAGTTTATTGATACGTAAATCAATAAATTTATTGCAAAAATGGCTAATAAAATTGATGTTTTGTTCACTTTCTTGATTAAAGGAAGCAAGATCTTACTTAATGTTTACTAACGGTCGGATACCTAAATCTTCTCGTTAACAACAATTTCCCTTAAAAATTTTGCTCGGGATAAAAATGTAATTAACATCTTGCCTTTTTATAAGGTTTTCCCTGGAAGAATTTAAAAAGGAGCGAATCATTACATGTGTCAGATATAAAAAAGTAAGTTGGCTATTAAAGAGAGAGTGAAGATATTTAATTTTATATATAAAACTGAATTAAATCAAACAATAGAAATCTATTTTCGTTTTTTGTTTTTTTCCTATCGCAGGAGCTCGGTTTAAAATAGTTTAAGAATTACCCGTAGAAAACTCAGAAAATGAGAAATATCCGAGCTGGAAGTTTCATAAAATAAGGAAAATAATCAACTTGAAAAAAGAAAAAACATTTTTAAACGGCTTTCATAAAAAGTAGAATAGAGAAAATGGCGCCCGAAATTTGTTTGCTTGAGTGAGGGGGGGGAGAGGGGAAGGCAAAAAAAAATCATGTTACAATTTAAACGTGGCAGTAGATAGAAAATTTAAATATTATTCGTGGCACTTAAAATCCTGCCTTTATCTCCATCAGTTCATTCGCGTTTTTCCTAAAATCCTACTAAAACATCCGAACAATGCTCGTGCAGCATAAACGAGAGATGGAAAATGAAAATTTGAAAATATTAAGTAAATTACCGGAAGCGAGTAAACAGCCACTCGCAGCACTGATTTAATCGAAAAAACTGAGCTTCATTTTTTCCCGCCTTCCCCCTGTTTTCCTTCAACGCTTGCTAAATCATTTTTCTTTTTCTTAACTGTAAACTTTCAGCTTTTAATCTCGCTCCAATTAAGCAGAATGATTCGCTTAAAACACAAAATACTGCCGAATAAAGTGGCTGAGAGAAAATAATGTCTGAGCAATAAAACTGGAAAAGGAATGAAAGCACCGCTGAAGGGACAGTCAGAAAAACTTATTTTTAATGCCAAAAAATTAAATCGCCCTCAAGTTTGCGCCCTGCGTGGAGAAAAACTGTTGATACAGATCTTGCAGAAACAAACCCACCCTTAATTCTGCGCAGTCAGAAAGCAAAATCCCGGTCAGCAAGGTCTCCTCCGTTGCCGGAAAGGTGCGAGCCTCGGACGATGCCGCGACCTTTTCAAACGGAACGCCGGAAAACTTTCGGTTTCCCCCGATTGAGGGGCAAAAATGTGGTGACCCTTTCGGCGGCAATTAAGCAGGTCAGCAATCCGTCCCCCGATACAACTCGGCACCTCAAACTCTTGCCTAACGCTACCCTCCGCACGCCGAAATAATTTTTGCCATTTGGGATTTCTCTATGCGACCGCGTTCGTTTCCCGTTTGCTGTTACCCTGGCCCAGCAGAACCCCTTAGGGTTTTCCCCGTTTTCAAAACTTCGTTTCAAACCGCTTAACTTCGACTGCTTCTGCAGTCGGTGTCCTTCCATCTCTTCTCCGAGCTGGGATCTCCTCTCGCATTTCCCTTAAACATACCGCCAGACACGGCGTTTAAATCTGCGGTCTCCGGTCTGCAACAGGAGGTAAACTTCAGTCCCAAACGGGATTCGGAATTTTACATTTTCCTTTTCCTCCCTCTCCTTTCCCGAGAATGGAACACGATGTTCGGCGCCAGACCGGTGGGACACTTCACGGCGAGAACTTGCACGTCGGGTCTTGCCTTAATCGCTTCCTCCAAAGTCGCAACAGCACGCCAGATTTGCGTTCAATCGCTTTGGATTTGCGATTGCCCACGTTTTCGGGAATTTTTTTGTCACCCGTTTTCAGCAAAGACCGCAAATAAAGCGGAAAGAAAAAAATTGATCTGCGGCAGCGGTTTCTGCAACCTGAGGTTAATTAATGTGAGAAAATAAATGCAAGGGATGATCCAAAAATTAACCCCCGGACGCAAGCGGATCCGAAGTGGAAGGTAGCCATTCTCTCCAACTTCCCGAAAAAAATTGCATGAAGTTTTATTCAAAAAAAAATTTTCAAAATTTATTTGAAAAACCTCCCCACTTAGCAACCCCTAATATATACCCCGCAAGCAAGCTGGGCGTAATTTCGTTTACCTTATTACGAGCCTGACTTCTTAAATCTTAAAAATTCATTAGCATTGGGATGACCATAAATTTTTTAGCGAATTAAAATCGTTTCGCCTCCTCCGGTTTTTGCCTTAACCTCCAAGGCTCATTTCCAGCATTCGCACAAAAATATTTTCCGCATTCGGAAAGTGTTGACGATCCTGGCCCACGGTATACCAAAAGGACGGTCCACGGTGCACGACAAAACAGCGCGAACAGGTTACGACAATTCTCAGTTCCAAAACTAAAATTTACATGAAACAGAAAAAAGGAAATCCTGCCCAGTTTAAGACGTGTTTGCAAAAGAAAAATCTCCGAATCGGCCAACAGGAATTATTTTTGATGAAAATTATTTAAATTAAAATAAAAGCCATTTTTTTTTTCTGCCAACGGTGTTTTTTCACACTATATTTCAAACACATTTTTCTTTTACAGAGAACATTGCAATACACTTTTTAAATTTTTTTGAAAAGGTAACTTTTGGGAAAGCAGGAACTTTCGTTTACCGTCCCCGAATTTAAGCGCCCAGCTTCGATGCCGTTGGAAAACCCTCGGAAAATGAAAACGCAGGACGCCCGCAAAAACAATGAGACAAAAACAAAAATTTCATTACTCCATTTCCCCGGCTTGCTGTCGCGCGACGAATTCATAAGGAAAATATACGCCGCGAAAAAGCAATTTCCCGGCCCGGGCACTCATTCCGCCCTCGCCTGTCCAGACCGACGCCCAACCGAATTCCTGCGAGGCCGAAAACTTACGCGAACTGGAAAAAGAAGCCGTCCACCTCCTTGACTGACGGCCGAGACTTCGATCCGGGAGTCGGCAAAAGATTTTCCCCCTCCGAGGATTTGCCGCCAGCCACGAACCCAAACCGGGAATCCATCTCTCGAGAAATACTTCGACGAGGCCCCGAAACGCAGTCGACGTCCGCGAAACCGCGACAGACTCATTCGGTTTCCCTCCGTGGAAACTTCGGGGCGGCTTTCCGAGACCTGCCCGATCCACCCGTTCGTTTCCCTCGTTTGTTCCTCGTCACTTGCCACCACGTCAAGGGATTTCTTCGGCTGCGAACAAACGCTCGAGCGTTCCGAACTATCGACAAATTTCGCTTCTGCTAAATAAAGAAGACGTTGACGGTTTGAAACTCATCCAGAACCCCACCGCCGACAGTAACACCGTCGATTTTGGTGTCGAAACACGAAAATTAAAGTTAAAACACCGCTTTATGTTGTACGCACACCGAGCGATGCACGCATTTAGATTTTTATCTTCTGCGTTTTACGAATATTTAGACAGTTACAGGATGGGCAGTTGCGTGACGATCTCCCGGCGAGGGCTCCGAAAGAGTTGGGAATTGGAAACTTCCGAACAAAGCTTTTCCTAAGAGGGAAAGCCAATCGTTCGGCTTCGTGGGGCATTTTCCTTTTGCGCCGTTGAAAATTTAAAACTTATCAATTATCCCCGAAAAAACCATATCTCTGTACCGGGAGACGTGAGAATTGGGTTGCAACAAGATGACGCGTCGAACGAACGCATCCGTCAGTGGTGTTTCCCCGCTTCAAGAAGCCACGAGACCCCAACGTCCGACGCCCCGAACCGGAGTCAAGCCTGCCGGAGGGCGACAACTTCCCCCGCCCTTTCCTCACCGCGGGTGCAGGGCAAGCCAAACGGATGAAGCGAAACTTTTGCAACATGTACGAAAGACAGTTTTATTTCCGTCGGATGACGCCTTTTCAAATACTGCGACACGAGAGAGAGAGAGAGAAAAAGTTACGCGACCCAGCGAATTATTGGGAAGTGCTGCGGCCAAAGAGCGTTCGGATCGTCGACTCTGCGACAATTCGAAAAGATTCAACACGAAGTGCGAGCGAGGATGAAGCACAAAAAAGAAAAGTTTGCACCTACATGCGCACCCCTGAAAAACAACCTAAAAGCGAAAAAAAATCATCGCAATGAAAGTGGTTCGTTAATTGCTGAAGAATGAAAATTTAACCAACGATTTCGTGATTTAACTTTTAAACGCTTTAACTGGTTTAACTTTAACGCTTGCGAGCTGCAGGATCGATTTTATTCCACGCTGCTCTTCGGATACCTGCTGACTGAGAAAAAAAAAATCGCCTTGAATTTTAACGTGACGTTTATCGCGAGGTTAACGATTTCAAAAATTTAAAATAAAAATAAATAAATAAACCAGGAGCTTGTTGCTGCATACTTTGTTTTTCGAGAAAATCGCGTAGGTCGCGATTTTTTTCTTTTTTTCAAGATTGGAACGCCGCGACAAAATCAAAATTTGAGAAATAAATCAATAAAGAAAAAACTCAATCTTGAAAAACATTATAATTAACTTTATGCGTTTGGTTTCAGATCATCATTAACAGTCTGCTTAGACTAATCTCCAGTATTTTATGGACGTCTTCTCGCATAAGTTTAAAAAAAAAGAAGTACTGCAGCGGCCCTTCCATTTCAAATGTCGCAGAAAACAATCCAACGTTTAACGTATTTGATTTAGAAAAAAAAATATATATATTTATATATATTTCTAATTTTCACAATTTTTTCTTTTCGGAAAATATAATTTAGATGCGCTACAGAATTTAGATATTGCAAGCAATACTTTCTTTGAATGGAAATTTCAAGTTCGTTCCATCATTAACCACGATCGCATCAAAAAAATTCGAAATTTGCAGATCCCTGATCTTAAATGAATATTTTTTTTTCCAGGCAAATCCAAACCCCACATTGGTCATTATGAAAAACATGGTCCTCGAATATCATATTTTATAATTCAAATAATATTTACAACTTTTAACAGAAAATAATTTTTTTTTCAGCCTTGATGTTTTAACGAATTACAAAGAAAAACACAATATTGTAAAATAAAAATTAAATCAGATCTCATTTCAAAATCAATATATCCCGATTTTTAATATCACGAGACGGAATTTTTTTCTGTAATTTTTTTTTTTGTTTTGTTTATTGTTGTTGTAAAAGTAAATAATGAAGAATGAAGAATACCACTTTGATGAAACTAAAATTCTCCTTTAAAACATAATTTTCAAATTACATTCATGTACGATGATTTTCTTTCGCCTCCATTCACATAAATGCACATTTAAAAAAATAAAAAAATAGAAAAAAAAAGAAAATTAAATAAAATCATGGTACTTGATTAAAATACTGAAATTAGACTATTTCTTTATATTTGCCGAAAGAAAGAAAAAAAACCGCCTTGCTACTATCATAATGAAACTTATTTCTTTACCAACTGATGAGACTGAGGTGAAATAAGCACGATAACATTTCAATTTGGAAAATTAAAATTCATGATAATATTGATGACGCTTTTTTTTTTATGATGACGACGACGATGATGTTAACTGAAGAGATATATATATATTTAATTATGTATAAAAGTTCTTATAAACAATTATTCCTATCCTTCCCTTTTAATTGTCTGAGGTGCTTCTGCAAGACCTTTAACTTTCAAACGATCAGCTGTTTTAAGGAAGGCCGGAAGTTGATCTTGTGACACATTCACTTCACCTGCATACATGAATTCTAGTATTGCTTGAAGATGACTAAATGGTACATCCTTTAGAATTATTATTGGATGTTTAGAAGGGTTCTCTTCCAATAGAGATTTAAAATATGGACTGCAAGCAGATAAAACCTAAAAGTGATGCAAATAAAAAATATTATTTTCTCACACAGAGGCTAAATATTCCATTAAAAAAGTTCTAATAAAGCATGGATTATAATTAACACTGTAAAAAAAGACCTTGACAAAAAAATCATTAAATAATTATATAACTTCCTATATATTGTCCTGGAGTTATTAACAACTCATTAATATAATTTATAATGAAGTGGAAGAAGTTTTATTTAAAAAAAAATAATTAATATTAGAATTAAAAAAAAAATTTGCAACAAAAATGAAGTTCAGATTTTATCAGCAATTTCCAACTCAACATATCCATATGTAAACAGTGTATTTTTTTTAATTCACAATGTGTTCAGGTTTGTTTTACATTGAATGAAAGTTTTCTCTGCTAAATGTGTAAAACCTTTACCACAATGAAAAACAAAAAAATATTTGAGATAATAATAATAATAATAATATTATTATTATTTTATTTAATATATCTTTATGTTATTAATATTTTAATTAAAAAATTAATTTTATTCAATTATTATATTATTTTATTATATTATAAATAATAATAATATTATTACTATATTAAATTATAAGCATAAATATAAACTGTTAATAATACCATTTTGTGTGCTTTGCAAGTCTGTCCTTCACATGCTAATGTTACATCAGTAAAACTTTTTTCATCTCTTAGATGTTTAAATGAAGAAACCATATTTGTCTGGAAATCATTCCATTTTAAAAAATATTGCTGTTGCTCTGAAGCCATTTTTTATCATTCAAACTATAATTTAGTGTTAATTATTTCTCCTATATATGTGTATATATATTTATATATTCATATATATATAGATGGATATATCTGAAATTAATATAAAAAAGTATATAGTGATTTCCACAAATTTAAATAATATTTAAAGTTTTTTAGAAAATATTGATAATGGTAGAAATCTAATACTTTGACTTTAAACTGGCAATCTAAAAATGTTTTAAATAATTTGAATTGTATCCTCTTAATAATTAAAATGAAGCTTAAAATATTCCTTTATGGCAAAATGAACTTTTATAATTTGCTATCAAAAAATTCTGAAGGAATAACGTTATTAATAATGATTATTTTTTTTTTTCTAAATTTCATGTTGCTCTATTAATAATATTTTTAGTTTTCGCAAATTGAAAAAAAGTATGTTTAAAAAAAATCCTTGTTTACAGGAAAAAACAATCCTGTCTTTTGGTGGCCATTTTGTAAATTTTAACAACAAACAATACCTTTCTTTAAATTTTTTAGAACAAAATAATAATTAATATGATTAAAACCTAATGTATTTTAACCGATTTACTAACCTTAAGTTGATAGGTGATGGAGTAAATGTTACAAGTAATTTTTGGTTTAACAATTAAAAAAAAAATTCGTGCTCAAGATGCTTGTCAATAGTGGCAACTTCTCGAACTAATAATGCTGTTCCTGAGTCGAAGCCTGCGAGATATGGTAAAAGACCACGCCAATGACTTCTACATTGTTTTTTAACTAGTTTCCGGTCTCATATTTTTTTCCGACAGTCACCACGGCTCAATTTTAAAGTTTGGTATTTCGTGCGCCATGCCAAATCTTTTGTTTTGAACAATTTAATTTCATTTTCAAATGATACCAAAAAACGCCGTAGTGGAGTTTTAGAGATGAGTGTTGTTAAACTACTTGAAGACGACAAACAATTTGAGATAGAACTAGCGACTGCTGGTGAAAAATTAGTCGTCGCTTATTATACAGCAAGTTGGTGTGCTCCGTGCAAAAAAATGAAACCGGTTTTTGAAGCTTTGTCGAAAAAGTATCCAAACGTCGTCTTCATAAGCCTCGACGTGGATTTGTGCCAGGAAACTGCAATGAGCCAAGGCGTCACGGCCATGCCGACTTTCATATTCCATAAAAACTCTGCGAAGGTCGATGTTATTCAGGGCGCCGACCCTATAGCTTTGGAGGAAAAAATAAATCAGTATGTCGGTAAAATCGAGCCCGAAGTGGTGGGCCACATTGATTTAAACCGTTACATAATGAAAAATCAGTGTGAATGTCTCAATGAATCCGACTCTCATCCGTTGTCAAACATTTTCGAGGAAAACGACGAATTTTTGGAATCAGATTGCGACGAGCAGTTGATGATATCCATCACCTTTCAGCAGCCCGTTAAATTGCACTCAATTAAAATTAAGTCGCCGGAGGATAGTGGCCCGAAATGCGTAAAAATTTTCATAAACCAACCGAACACTTTGGATTTCGATTCAGGTGAATCTAACGTGCCCATCCAAGAGTTTCTCTTGGCGCCGGAGCAACTGGACGGATCGCCGATAGCTCTTCAATACGTTAAGTATCAGCACGTAACAAATGTGCAGATATTTGTGAAAAGCAATCAAACTGGCTCGGAAAAAACTATCATATACCAACTAGGCTTTATCGGCACCCTGCTGTCTTCCACAAATATGGGGGACTTCAAGAGAATATCCGGTAAAAAGGGAGAAATATGCTGATAATTTTGAAAGTTGTCAGGTTGAACCGCCGACACTTTGCTCCCGTTTGTTAAATTTCTGCCAATTTACTCCGTTTTTTAAACTTATTCTCTCGCCTTAAACATTACCACTTCAATGGCCCGAAAATGTTGCCTTTTAAGGAGAAAAAAACTGCCCCATGGGTGTTCGAAGACCATTTACGAAGAATCAAATAAAATTTTGCGTTACATAAAAAAATATTCACTTCTTAATAATATAAATAATGATAATAATAATAATAATAATAATAACATAAAATTCATAATAGAACACTGGTATATCACATTACCTTGTTTATCATTCATTACTGTGCGTATTATTCACCTGAACATTTTTTTCGATTAAAATCATTACTCACTACGTCGGGAAATGAAAACTCTTGGTCCTGCGAATGATAAATAGGAAATCGTTGAAATGGAGGTAAAGGACAAAAGAAGCGAACGCAAGCGCAAAGCCATGCGCTCGGAAAATCGGATAATTTTATGCAACAACTTTTCATTTCTACAGCAGATATCTGCATACGTTAAAAAAAATCGAAAAATTATACAGTAAAATTTTACTTTATCTGATTTCAAGATTTCAGCTCGTTGAACACATATTTTTCACGTCAATTAATTCACGTTGAAGCTGAGATTTAAAACCCTGCATCAAAGGATATTACATCTTACAAACTTCGGGGACGACCTCCGAAATAAATGCGAGAAAATAAACACTTCCACGCTTTTTTCTTATTTTTAAAATATATGAATCTTGTATTATAATAATTCAAATTATAATTTCAAAAAAATTCTGTTAACGAATATATTCGGTTTACAGTTATCTGCGAAGTTTTTTTTACATTCTTTATCTCTAAATCTGAAAATATATCATTTAGGTTCGAACTAAGCGATGAAACAAATCAGCGAACAAAAATATTTTGAACGCATCAAATTTGAAAATACAGAATCGAACGAAGTCACACACATAAAAAAAAATATTATTTAGATAGAGTTATGAGAACTCTATTACAAAAGATAAATTCTTAAAGTAAAAAAGAAAATTTTAAAAATGTAATATATATTAATAAGATATTTTTGATAAAGGTTAAAATAAAACAGCTAGTTAAAAATCATGCATAATTTTGAATTAAAATTTTAATTTATATAAACAATGTGATATCATTCAAATTTTATTTTGTTTCATAAAATACTTTACTATCATACATAAATGTAGGTAAGACAAGAATATGTATTCAGTTTTTAAAGTAAACGTTAATGAATTGAGTTTTCATTATTACCGCTTAAATTTTGAATTTTTCAACCGAGATTTTAAATCCCGATTATATAATTCTTAGTTTCAAATGAAATAAAAATATGGGGTAATTTTTTTCAGTACAAAAATTCAAATTTCTACCTTATTTGCAAATACTGAATGTATAGTGTGTTGGCTTTACTTAATTGCATGCTTAAAAAATTCTAGAAAAACTCTAACGTAAATCGTTAAACAAACTAATTGACAACCAGACTTTTTAAAAAATTTTTAATTAATTAATTTAACGAGTTTCTCACCAGCACTTCATTCCCTTTCAGTGTATAAAAAATCAAATTATCAATTGACAGAGACCAAGTTGGAATGCCAACCTGTGAATTAGTAAAGCAAACAAAACTGACATTATACAGGCGTGCTGTTTTCCATCAGCTAAAGATTATCATTCTTTATTAAGATTGCACATTAAATAAAGCAAAATCACTTCTTTTCTCATTCATAAATGTATACTTCAATAAGATCCATTAATACATGTAATGATGACTTCCTTCATTCTTTATTCAATTTGAAATTTGGATCGTTGAGTAATTCTCTAATAGCTGTAGAAGATGTTTCATCATTTTCATGAAGTATAGCTGACAAATTTATGCTGCTCAGATTGGTTCCAACAGATTTTCCTAAAAAAATTATTTCACATTTTGAATGATGAAGAGAGCTAATTGTTTTGAACCATTTTTACATTTACTACCTAGAGAACTGATAAGATTCACAATTCAATTTTAACACTCATAACACTTGAATAAGTGCTTCTTGTTGGAAATAAAAAATACTTTAATTGTTTGTACATAAAAAGCTTATTGTTAAATTTTTAAATATTAATAATCAAAATTCTTTAGTCTTCTTAACCTCTTCATAAATAATTTTTTGTAAAATGGAAATCTAATCAATTTTTTTTTATTAAATTTTATTATAATAAAAAAAATTATCAAGTAAAAAAGTAGAATTCACAGTTAACAATTTTAAAAAAAATGACTAAAAATAAACTACACATTTTTTTTTCCAGTCCTTGGAAAAACTATTTGTGAAAGTTTTCCATACACTCTGGGCATACAGGCTCTTTGCATTTTCCACAAATGTAGCGCGTACGTCTGATGCAATTTCTGTCATGGCAGCGTGGTGGATTTTTAAGATCCATTTTTTTTGGATAATGTCCCAAACCATCCATTCTGATTTTTGGCTCAACTTTTGTCCAACCTTTAATTTTCTTTGGTCCGAAATCCTCAGTTGAAATTGAAGGTCTACTATCATTCTTATTTGAATCATTAACTTCAATCACTGTGCAGCCAACTGGTTTATCTTTAGAAAATGCATGCACATTACAAAAAATATACATGACCAATGATTTAAAAGCATAGCAGATAAATGCCGACCTTACACAAGTGTGGACATTTCTTAAATATGCAAAAACATCAAGCAATCAGCAAAATATTACCCAGAAGAAGTAAATATAATTTTTTAATATGAAAATTATTTTTATTTTAGTCACTTAGTAAAAAAGATTGTGCCGGCACTTAAAATGTTTTGCAAAAAAGCACTATTATTTACCTTAGTGCATTAGGGATTTATCTCCTAATTAGTAAATTTTAATAAAGATCATACATTTATTATAACTATTATTATTAAAAATATTTGTTTTTTATTATGTAAAACAGATATGTAAGTGTTCAAAAGTGTGAAGAGGTTAAAATCAAAGGTAGCAAATAAACTACATACCTGCATGTGCCATGAACAAATCTTTCAAGAAGGATAGCTCTTTAGTTAGAAGCTTGATCCTTTCTTCTAAAGTTTCATTTTCAGATTTCAACTGTATAACCTTTTCAAGAGTATCCTTAGCTTTCTTTTTTGTTTTATCTCTTGATCTTTTAACAGCCTGAAATTGAGCATTTGAAGATGAAATTGATACAAGTCACAAATAAAAACTGAAAATTACTTTATAAGCAGGAAAAAAAATTATAGAAGAGAAATGATTTTAATATTTAAAATTCACTAAAAGATCATGAACCATTTTAATTTAAAGAAATTGATACTGATTTTGTTGCATTAAGAATAAAACTTTCTTTTTCCTTTGTCTCTTATAGAATAAAAATTACCATTTAATTGAAAGTTAACTAAATATAGTTTTCCTGAAAGTGAGTTTCATAATTATTTATCACAAAGTAACATATGATAAAAAATGAATTAGGAATAAAAGTTGGTTAGATATAGGACAAAGATTAAAATAATCTAATTTTTATTAAAAGGTCTAAAAATAAGTTTAATAGAAATCTTAGCAACCATTTATATACTTATTAGACATAAGCTAAATATTACATGCAATAAAGTTCAATATAAAATTTAGTCTAATTTTTATGGATAAAAATTTGCTCCTTAAATAAAATTTATTTATAAAAGAAAAGTAATGAATTAAGAAATATTAACCTGGTTATTTTTATCCCTCTTTCGACGGTACTCATCATCATTAAGTATGGATTCACTCTTTTTTCTTCTCCGTTTATTTTCTTTATTTTGTGGAGGCATACTCATTTTATACTCTACATAAAGGTCCTTAAAAAATTATTTCCTTTTGTAATTATAGACACTAATGTTCACCCTGAAAAAAAAATTATTAAAATTTCATCGTTACACGAAATAAAAGTGAAATACTTATCTTCATATAAGTTGGCCTCACAATTAAATAAGGTAATTACTAAATAAATTAAAAACCAAACAGTACAACCACAACAGTATACTTATAAATATCAAGGTCAAATTGAGCAATATTTTCGGCTTCTATTGATGAATTCAAAAAGTTACATTGAAAATGAGGATAAAGTCAATTTCTGCGCTAATTTCTTGTCACTTTTTACCTAAAATTTTATAATTCTGTATTTGCTTTAAACTATTCGAAATATCCGTTCATCAAGTAATTTATTGAATATTTTACAACTTCAAATTGTGTAGTACCTGCAAAATAAAAGTGAAAACTGAAATAAAAATATTATACTTGGTCCAACATCAAATTAGCATTCAATACTTAATAAAAAAAAAAATTCATTTCAGAATTACCTTTAAATCGCATTGTCAAAATCCGAACGTCGTAAAACCAATCTCGATGTAATTGAAGGAATTATTACATCAGAATTTCTAAGCCACTCCACACTCTTTGTACGGGATATATCGCTTGGGCGGAAGTTTGAATCTCAAATCGATATTTGTTTATCTCTCCGTATAACAATTTTGGATTAGAAATCTTTTTTCATGTTAATCAATCCACAATAACTCTTCCTATTGCAAATCATTAAAAACACATGCATTAAGGGAATCTAAGATTGTATTAACGGTACTTCGCAAAGCTAGTTTCAAAGAATAAAGTACTTTCATCATACTCTGCAAGTGAATGTGTACGATTAATGCTGGTACACAACGAAATTTTTTTTTTATTTTTAATATGAAAAATTTAAAAAAAAAAAAGTAAAATAAAAAAGCTCAAAAAACAAAAAATTTTGTCTTAATAATTCGTTAAAGTATCGTAAATATTGAAAATAGATTTCAAAATCCATCAACCGGTAAATATTTTAAGAAAAAAAATAAAATGACGTTTCAGACATGAGAATTTTAGTAATTAAAAAATTTGCTGCACAGTTTTGTGCAAAAATTTTTAATATTTGACGAATTTTTATTTAATATTATTTTTGTTTAAGTGTACGGTCATTAAGACATGACATCGAGAGAGAAAAAAAAATTTTTTGGTCTTAAGAACAAAGCCATTTTAGTTAGATAAATGAAATAATACTATTTCGGTAGATAATCAAGTTGGGTGTATTCATATGTGATTTTTTGCTTTATAATGTACTGGATTTTTAAATTATAATCTTCAAAAATTATTTTTTAGAGAAATCACGGTTGAATCATGGGAATGATGCTAAATTCCAATTGTGTTAAATTTAAGTCCTGTGCTTCATTGATTAGAATTAAGTTACTAATCTATGATTTAAGGTTAGAAAATTAATACTTAATTGCATTATATAAGTTGTGTCACGTGAGATCACATTATAGATACATTAGTGCACATACGGACAGTATCTTTATGAAAAATATAAAATTTACATCTTTGCAAATTAAGATATTCAATTTATAATAGGACAAAGTCATAAAAATATTATTAAACAAAACAATTTTTTTACTTTATCTGCATTTGAAATTATATATAATGTTTATTTTTGTTCTTACTAATCTAACCTATATTGTAACAAGTTTTCAAATTTATAAGTTGAGGCAAAATATTTTAAATTGGCGTTCTTTATTAATTCAGCTTTCCATTTAAAACAAGTATCTGCGAAATACTGAATAAATTTAATTCTTTACGTATTAAGGTAATAATGCAAATTTGTCTTAAAAATGTATAAAATATGTTATCAAACAAAATAAATTTTTTTTTTATTCTGAACTGATTGTTTGACTAATCCATACTCTTTTATGAATAATGGATCCAAACCTCTTTTTTTGAAATCGATAGTGTAAAACAAGACCAGAGCAAGAAGTTTAATAATCATAGCACCAAACGTTTTGTGTGCTCACTTTTCATTAGAATCGTTGTACGGTATCAATTTGAAATTCCTCAAGGCCTCCGAGTTTCGAAAATCGATATATTCGGGTGTTTTCATTTTATTGTTGGCAACAAACTTTTCTGTAAAATAAAGTGTAAAAAATGAAACCAATTTTAATTTCTTGTAACTGCAACCGATTTACTCAGTTGTTATTAAATTTCTCTATCCAGTCATTCTATTAATATTATTTAGTAAATCTAGAGGTAGGTTGAAACTGGTGACAGTGAGAAAAGGTCAGTTTAAAATTACGGTTTTATAGGTCAAGAATATTGCATTAAACTTCAATGTCACTTCTACATGTTTATCTTATGATGAGAACCTGTAATTGAAAGATGAACTTTAGGCGTATCGGAATTTTAAAATTTTGTATTTTAGCAGAAATTACGTTGTGCGATATAGCGGAAATTCAAAACGTTAAATCAAAGGTATTGAAATTATTAATTTATCATGATTAAAATTAACCTGTTATAATTATCCGATACACAATTTCAATTTACTAATATCATAGGGGTAAAGAAAGGTTATTTACCTATAATATGTAGCTCAGTAAAATCTAGCATTAGCTCATAAAAATTGAATAATATTTTGTGTAAATGCTGCATATCAATGGGGAACAGTTGGGAAAATGGCTAGCTTTGCTGCACAAGCCGCCATTCGGTCAAAATGGACCGATTTGGTGGAATCAACACCATTGGAAATACCTGGGGAAGTATCTTCTGGAGTTAGGAGTGTGGTCGGTTGGTTGAAGCAGGTAACACAAGAAAATCATGATTTAAAAAGAAAATTAGTTTTAAAGAAGAACATTTGTGTAAGTTCTTTTGATTTTTAATTAAATTTGTTTTTTAAAAATAATAATTAATTTCAGGCATCTCTGGAAGTTCGACAGGCTGGAAAAAGAACATTTGGTAGTCTTTCTGGAAATTCAGCAGGGATGTTGCCACCAGAGAATAGCAATATGATTACAATTTTACACTTTAATGATGTATATAATGTTGAATCCAGGAATGTGGAACCTGTAAGAAAAATATTTAGCTTTGCTTTTATAATCTAAATTTACTATGTATAAATTTTCAAATATTAAATGTTTATTAATTGGATACCAATTTACTTAATTTTAGTATAAATTTTATTAATTTCATTTTAACTCTTAATTTTCATTAACTTTTTTCTAAATAAGATACAAAAATATTATTAAAACTTTGAACTTAGTGAACTTTTTATTACAAATTAAATTTCTCAAAATTTTATTATGTATTAATATTTGTAAAAAACTTTTATAGTGATATATATGAATCCAATAGTTAAAATTATTTAATTATTTTTAATACTGAATATGCATAACTGCAAGTAAGCAATTGTATTAAATTTCATTTCTCGCCATAGTCTTACATATTGACGTTTATGTAATTTTTGGTTTTTAACAATTGCTTACACATCAGCCGAGGATAACGCGTCGGTATCCAGATATTTCTTGAACACTCAATCAATGTTGACAATTGATGAACTGGAAATTGGCCGACTCGTTACCTCTCGGCTTCCGTCTACGAGATTATGGAAAATATGCGAGAATGTATGTGAATGAGATATTGAAATTTTAAATAAACAAAAGTTTGATAAACTTTAATCACCAAATTTTTTTATGTTATACATAAAAAAAATATAAAAGCAATTAAGAATTAAAATTATACTAATGTCTTTTTTCTATAAAACATCAGAATGCATTAATTTTAACATTTTTTACTCTCTTATAAATAGCTGTATTCGTTCATTATCGCTGAAGCTTTATAAGTGCAATAAAATCGCAAAAAATATTTAAAATGTGTCTGAAGAGAAGAGGTACTTTGATTTTTGATAAAATAAAATTTTGAAATAATATACATGTTTTTGTATGAATTTTTAATTGATTCAGTTTCTTACAAGTACTTATCTGCATATTTTCATTCTCGTTTGGATCTCTTTTACTTCTAATAAAAATTAATTAATGTTGGAGTACTTAAGTAAAATTTTATTCTAATTTAGGTTGGTGGAGCAGCCAGATTCTCAACTGCTATTAAATCATTCAGTCACTTAAATCCTCTGATATTATTCAGTGGGGACATATTTTCACCAAGCATGCGTAAGTTTCCGCATTTTTTTCGTTTAAGATTTTATAATGTTCTTTATCTCTAAGTGAAAACGTTTCTCCTAATATTATTTTTTTAAACAATGCAGTTTCAACTATAACGAAAGGAGAACAAATGGTAGCTGTTCTGAATGAATTAAATACTCATTGCGCAGTCTTCGGAAACCATGATTTCGATTTCGGGTTGGAAATATTATCCGAATATGTTCAAGAAACAAATTTCCCCTGGCTTATGAGCAATGTGATTGATAACGAAACAGGGAGACCACTTGGTGACGGCAAAATTTCCCATGCAATAGAATGGAATGGTCAACGAATTGGAATAGTTAATAAATTTTTTTTTATTTTTCTTGACAAATTTGATAGATTATGTACATGATTCTTTTTGGATTTAGATTATGTACATATATTTTATAAAATAATAATTTAGATTTTGTTTTCGGTACATTATTATCAGTTTTAAAAAGACGAAATTAATTCCGCAATTTTTGTATTTGAAATAAGATCTAAATAGCGTTAGAAATATTGATCGAAAGCCCTGACAAACACCTTTCCCAAAGAGATGTGATATCGGTTCTGCATTAAAAATGTTCAAAATATGGTATCCAAATTTTTATTCATACATGTATTTACTATTTTCAGATCGGATTGGTGGAAAAAGAATGGCTGGATACATTACCAACAATAAATCCCGAACAAATAACTTTTATTGATTACATAGAAGCAGGACGAAAATTAGCTTCTCAACTAAAGAAAGAGGTATTTGTCATCGTCAATTTATTTTTAAATTTTAATATTTAATATCAGAATATCAAAAGGTAATAAAATAAAATATCTAGATATCACTTAACCCATTAAAAAAATATATTCTCTTTAAAAGGATTTGGTTGAATAAAATATATATATAACAATTTTACATATATTTATTCTGAGATTTATTCATGATGTGAAAAGCTTTTATAAATATTTTTTAAATATTCAAAATAGATTAAGAACTTTCCTTAAAAGTCGATGATTTAAAAAATCAAAATTTTTAATTAAAATACAAGGTAAAAGAAATTCATGATCTTTGATTCCAGAATAAGACGTTTTTCTTAAACTCTTTCTTTCCAAGCCCACCTTCCGGTAGGCTTATTATGTTACGACTTATACTGGATTTCAGTCGTTAGTTAAGCAACAGATCATATTCTTTTAATTTTTTTATATTGGAAATACGGGAGGCTGGTTTTCTCCTTTAAAGAGTATAAATTTAAAATTTGAAAAAGCAAAACCTGATTTATAAAATTACATCGGATACCAACAGTCAGACATGCTTTAATTGTAAAATATCCAATATCTCATTTTTAAAATATAATGAAAATTTTATGTTTGATGAACTTTACAGGGTTGCAATTACATTATAGCATTAACCCATATGAGAACACCAAATGATGTAATATTAATCGAGAAAGTGCCAGATATTGATCTTATATTAGGAGGACATGATCATGTTTATGAGGTGACAAAAATTAATGATAAATATATTATAAAATCTGGAACAGATTTTAGACAATTTTCGAAAATTTCTTTAAACTTCAATAACAACGCCGAGATAACTGTGGAACAAATAAATGTAACTAAAGTTTACAATGAAGATCCAATAATGGCGAAACATTTGGAAAAATATTCGGGTAAGTTTTATAGTTTAAAAATTATCGAACAAAATATAAGGTCGATTACAAATATTTGTCCTCATTGTTTACGAATTATTTTAAATCATTTTCTGATCATATCATATACTATTGATTTTTATATTAAGTTATTTAAAACATTAAATTTTGATAAAATTATTTAAAGAATATGTCTTTTCAGGAATGTTAGAAGGAAGATTAAATGAAGTTCTTGGTTGTTTTGCTGTACCATTAGATGGTCGATTCGCAAGTGTTCGAACGAGTGAATCGAATTTAGGAAACTGGATTTGCGATGTAGTTTTAGCAGCAACAAATGCCGATTGTGCTATCATAAATTCTGGCACCTTCCGATCTGATACCTTTCATGCTGCTGGTGAATTTACTCTTAGAGATTTAACACAGATCATTCCCATGATGGATCCCCTCGTCGTAATAGCTTTGAAAGGTTATTCATATTTTTATTTTATCACAGAAATATGTAGCTGTGATTATTTTATATTTCGAAAATAACACCAATTTTTTTTATGTATATTACTCGATGTTGTATGCTATGGAAGATTTTGTTTTTTATTTAAAAAAAAAATTTTTTTTTATTTTAGTTTATTTTATTAATTTTTATGTATATTTTTTGTATAGTTTATTCTATTTAATTTTTATGTCAACCCTTTTTAAATGAAAAGGTTAGGTTAGGTTTTTCATACCTAATTATTTATCATTTCTTTTCATATTTTAAATTAGCTTCAGTTTTTCATTTCTAAGATCATTATTTTATTTAAGTTAGTATTTTCTCAATCTTTTAAATTTTCGATTTTGTTTCTGTTACGGATTTTAATTTTTCTATGTGATTAATAAATAACAATCCGTTGATAATGTCATGCAATTATAGGTGAGCTGTTATTGCAAGCATTAGAAAATGGAGTATCGGGATATCCAAAATTAGAAGGTAGATTTCCTCAAGTGGCAGGAATTTCATTTGCATTTGATCCTACCAAACCATCTTTCCAAAGAGTGGATCCCCTACTAGTGAGGATCGGAGATGAATATTTAGATCTGAATTCAACATATAGATTAGCAACAAAGACATATTTATATCAAGGCTGTGATGGTTACGATATGTTAAAGAAAGCGAAATTATTGGTAAGTTATGTTTTAATTTTTATTATAATCTGAAGTTTTCCGTGAAATAAATTACAACTATTTTATTTCAGGTAGATGATGAAGCTACACCGGAATTAGGTCTTGCGGTGAGAAATCATTTTCAAGCTATTAATATGAGACTTGGAAAAACTGCAAGACATTCTAAGCACAGGCAGAGTCTTGTTACTTTATCTAGAAGGTAGCTCTAAGCGTTGGATTTTTAATTTACTTGCAATATTTGAATCAATGAATTTCTGCATATATTACTATAAGGATTAATTTGTTCAAAGAATTTACAACTAATATAATTTTATGCTAGTTACTTTTTAAATAAATGACTTTCAGACACAGTTTAATTAAAACCTTAGAAGTTGCTGACGGACCTCCAGTAGTACGAGAAGCAGGTTCAAAGACACCAATTAATTCCAATTCGCCGCCTAATAAATTTCCAACTAATTCCAGGTGACAGTAGTTAAACATAAAAAAATATAACTTTTTGATCTAAGAACAAAACAATATTATTTTGTTTTGCTTCTAATATCATTGTTTCGCCCACTTCTTTTTGGTTATAATATGACTTTTGTGAATAAATTCTATTTTACAGAAATAGTCCTGCTCAAATTAGAAGCCGATTAACTAGAAGAGCAAGTTTTGATGATCTTGAACAAGAATCATGTGAACTTACTCCTAAGATTGAGGGAAGAATTATCATATTAAACGAAGAGGTTGGATCATAGTTATTTTAAAAATATTTCATTATTTAAAAATTAGCATTAATAATTGTTTGGATTAGGTTAATAAATTCACTCAAAAAAAACTAAAAATTTTAAGAATATGAGAAATTTTAATTTTTATTAGTAATTTTACTATTTATGACCAAAAAGTGATGAGGCATTTATTGGTATTGCTAGCTTTGCGAAAGTTATTTGTAGTCTAAAATTCATGAATAAATATAAAATTTCTTAACGAAAGAGACATTTCCAGTTTAGAAAAAATTTTTTTAAAATTTTATTATTTTAATTTGAAAAACGCATATGCTTTCAGAGAAGAAAAGAATTGTTAGAGATCCGAAAAAGATATGAAGCTGATTCAGTTATACCAGAAGGTGATTCCGAAGATATTTGTTAAAAATGTTTAAGTTATTATTTTCTTCATATATTGCATTGTAAGTTAATAAAAGTGATTAAACAAGTTATATATAATTAGCATATAATTTGAATATGTAGCCATGATTAAAACATAGATAGTTTTAACTTAAGTAAAATCATCCTAATGAAATGTCATTTTTAATATATTTTTCAATTTCAGATTCAATTGTTTCGATGGATTCTGCTTATTCAAAACACGCATTCACATTTTAAACTTATCACTGGGTGACACAAAAAAAAAAGACAGCACTTCATTTAAAAAATACTCTTTTAGTTTTAATCAGGTGACACGTTTTTAAGGTTTATTTTTTCACTACATTGAGTTTCCACTATCTGCATGGTTATTTAAAATCATATTAACTATGCGATTGTTAAAAACCAAAAATTATGTAAGACATAGTAATAGATATTTTATTGCTTCAACGTTAACTTGAATAAAATATTATATTTTGTTTCTGTATATAAAATAAAATATTTATGTAATTAATTATGTGAAATATGCACTACAATCAGTTTTCATGTTATTAGAAAAAAATACTAAAACTATAAAACTTCATGAGAACATGTGCATATATTATATTGTATAAAACTTGGTAATGTTCAGCACAGTTTTTCTCATGAAGAAAATATTCGATAATTTAAAGTTTTAAAATTGCTTTCTAAATGTTCTAAAAAAATCAATAAAGTTGTTTGTATATTTTATAAATTACGCTTAATAATAATGCAAATAGTTCAATTAGTTTATAAAAATTAGAATCATCTTTCAAGAGCTATGAGGGCTTTTTGATTTAATTTTTCAAACCTTTGAAAGCTGCTCAATACGATATTATTAAAGTCAATTTCAATTATATTCCCTAATGCGAATACTTGATTTTACTGCAAATTAGATTTCTCGCTCATTAATTGCTCTAGAAATGTCTATTTATTTTTTTTTAACTTGGGCTTATTTATAATCAATAATATCAAATTATTTTTTGGCTTATTTATAATAAATATCAATTGACTCAATATGACTTTAAGACTCAGACTTCTAAAACTACAAAGTTATTATATAAAATAATTAGGTGAAAAAAAAGTATTCAAGCTAAATTTTAATAATTTAAACCATTATGGTTTTAGGATATTTTGATACATATGCAAAACCAGCGCTTAATTTATGTTAAGAAAACGCTACAAAATTTTTTTGTTATTATTAAATATTTTTCAAATTAAAAAAGGCACATTGGCTTCAATATGGATTTAACTATGGCATAAATCAAAATAAAAAAAAGACAAAAATAAAAGTTTAATTAATTTTTGTAGCTTATATTTTTCAAACTTGTAATAGTTTTCGAAACATTTGGGTAAAAGGAAAATTTTTTAAGCATGGTTGCTTTAATAAGCTATTTTACCACAAATGCTATAGTTTAGCACACATGACACTTTTCAGTAGTTTTTTTTCTTTTCAGTTGGAGGAATATATTCTGGGAAATATCTCCAACTCTTAGGGTTATTCTCTCGGTATACCATTCCGTGGCGGACGTCCGACAAATGTAGCAATTTTATATTATTATTACTATTTTTTATTTATTTTTACTATTTCTTCTGTTGGATCTAATCAAGAGATTACGAAACTTTTTTTATTATTGATTTTATTAAAGAGACCATTCGTTTCAGAGAGCGATATCAAACGTAATAAAAGAATATTTTTTCGCATCCTTTGACAAATTTTTTTCATTTAAAGAAAAAACATGACAAATAGTAGTTTGGTTTATGGATGCCCCTATTATTTGTTATTGTACCTTGTCATACAATTTGAGAGTCTGGCTTTAAAATTTTTTTCTCATGGTATGCTTTCTTGCTTATATGATTAACGTAAACTTATAAATGCTGATGTAAACCATAAACATCCTTTTTTATCACACCATTTCAAAGCAAACCAGTAATGCAGTTATTTTCGCTTTTTAGTTTAAATTTTAAAAGAATTTTTTCTGCTCTTTCATTCTATTTCATAATATTTGAGCAAAGGAAAATATAGCTTTGAAGGTGAGTAGCATTTGCCTAAATAAAGTTATTTTATATTCTTCTCAAATATAAATTTGCTAATTATTTATTTTGAAGTTCCATTACCACATTTTCAAGAACTGGCAAATCACTGGTTTGTAAGACGACCAATGGTTGTTTTAAACGTACAATATTCCGACTGCAGCTCGCATCGTTTATAAATTTTCATTCCAAATTTTTGATTGCTTGGGTGCAGTAAAATGTCCAAAATTGTATCCACTGTTTTATATCATCAACGAACCGTTAGCAGACATCTTGTTGGCATATGAAATATGTTAAACATTTTGTTCAAAAAATGAGTTACATTCCGAATTTGTTTAATTCCTTTGAAATTTTTTCGTTTTCTGCAAAATTTATGAAAAAGGTGATTGCTGGCAATTTTGCTCGTGAATATATCGGCAAATCTATTATTCGCCTTTTCCTACCAATTTATCTTCATCCGTGACATATTTTAGTCGTGATTTAGTATCACAATGCAAAATGTGCTTTACTTCATTAGACACGCGCAGAAAACGATTCACATGAACATTATTTACTCACATCTTAATTTATTTCACTCTTAATCTAGAGAATATCTCTGCCATTATGCAGTTTAACATATCTCATTATCACAAAGAATTTAACTTCAGTTTCAATTACACTGTTTTGAAACTCGTATATATTGTTTCTAAAGTTTTTATTTTCTCCCATAAGATTTTTTTTTATTTTATATTAAAATAATTACATTTCATTTAAATAATATAATTCTTTATTTAAAATTAATTTCATTATTATTTCACTTTCGTTATTTTTATTTTCGAACTAAGTTTATGTTAAATATTTTTAATTTTTAATGTATTCCAGTTTTTGCTCTATTATGCTGTTTAAATCTGCACAAAAAGATTCTTTTTAAGTAAAAAAGTTTTTTTAATTAAAAATATTACTGGTTCATAACATCAACATTTTTATTTTTGTAAATTATATGAAAAACAAAAGGGATAAAAACTTAAGTATGAGAACTCATTTTTTTGCAATTGGAATTGGACAATTAATTTCTTCAACAATAAAATATGAATTAATTTGAAAAATTATTTTACGTTTTGAAGGAAATATGTGAGAAAAGTTTTATTCCGTAATATTACCATTATTATATAATAATAAATATTTATTCCGGTACCATTTTATTTTTATTTTATGAATTCTGACTATCCAGTTTTTTCCGATATTTTCATCATAAGGATGCGGATATTACAAGCTGCTATTGCTTCCTTCTGGAAAAAAAAGTTTTATGAATTATTCCTCTATAGAGACAAATTTCTTTTTTTTTTCACATATATTGTTGGAGAAAAATAAAATTGAAAAATTTTTGAGAATTGTATTTATGTATGTATGTATATGTATATATATATTTTTTTTTTTCAAACGTCAAAAATTCCGAGATTAGTGCTTTAATTTTAATGCATATCAAAAATGGCAACTTTGGAATTTATTTTCATTGTGTTTATATATTCATAAATATTATGTATATAAATCAAATTTATGATTCTAGAATCATTTAACGTTAGTGTTTTTTTGGGATAAAATATTTTTTTGAATTGAATGTTACAAAAATTCGATTATAATATTAATGAATATTCATTATTCAATCATTATATTTTATATTCTGCATTAAATATTATCCACTTCCTTTTGTGCATGAACAATAAAAGAAACAAACAGTGACATTATACTTTTTTAATAATTCACTATTATGGAAAAATATCAAATTATGCTAAGATGTTTTTTAGCAATATAATGCAATTTTTTATTTTTTTAAGTGATATGCTACAAAACGAGAGCGTTAGATTGAGAAAAATTATAAATATGTTTCTGTAAAATGAAAAATGATGTATATTAAAAAAAAGCTAGTCAGGTAAAAGTCAAAGCTAGTTGGTTTTACAAAGTCTGCTTCATTAGTGAGATTTCAAAATAAATTAAAAATGCTTAGTAAGACTGGATCCATTTGAATGATTATAAATTAATGAATATACCTTCAAAACATATCCAATGTGTTGCTTATAAAGTTCGATTTAAAGTTTATATTGTTTATATCACATTTTAAATTTTTGACGCCTAGTTAAAGTAAATTTTTTTCTTACAAATGAAACATCTTACATGATGAATTTTTCTTTAATTGAATTCTTCTTCCAATTAGTGCTAAAATGTGAGAAATTTTTCTGAAGATTTATTGTGCTGATTATTTAGCGGCGGTTTATAGTTTTTCTATTTAAGTTGGATAATTTCCAGTTTCCGAAGGCAGCTTGATATTAAATCATATTTTCATCTTAATATAATTTGCAGATCTTATATATCTATATATATATATTTATTAAGTAAATATATTTTATTTAGTGTAGCGTTATTGATATCCGGCTGCTTAATATTTTTTTCTTTTTTCTAATAATTCTTTTCCGATCATATATTAAGAAAATTGTGCCCCGGTAAAGCGATTTATGATTATTTAAGACTAAGTCGCAGTATTAGGCTTTATGTTAATTAATTTTCGTATAATTAAGCTTTGTTCACGTTAGAATCTTTTGTAATGAATGGACGATAAGTTATATTAATTTTTTTAGTTATTCCATTGTTATGTAAGTGTTGAATGAAATTACTTTTTGCTTAAACTCTAAAATAATATATAAAATACAGATAAATTCAACATCAGATATTTTTTACATTATAATTATTTGATTTTGCTTCTTTTAATTGATATTCAGTTTTTTATTCTTTTTAGTTTAATCAAATTTCACTTTTAAGAATTCATTATATTGGCACACTACAGATATCTTCTGTAATTTGTTAAAAATTTCTAATTTTAATTTCAACGTTAGTTTTTTAAAAAAAATAAAAGAAATTAAAAACTGCCTATATATTTAAACTAAGTTTCATTTGTGTATAGTTATATTTTTGTCACATTTAAACTTCCTTATTATAGCCTTTCATTCTTCAGGATAAACAAATTAAGAATTATATGACAAAAAATATATAAACATAAATAATATATATGGATTAAATAAATTTACTTTTCTTTCATTTCTATTCCTAATATGGTAATTACTTCAACATGTTACAATTGTTTTGTACTAATTGTTGATTTTATTTTCAAATTTTATTTACTCCAATAAAAGCGATGTAATCGTTAAAGTTTAACATTTCTAGAATATCACAGATTTGACATGTTAACTTAGTAATGAATATTATATAAAACCTACATGTAAATTCTATATTTGTTAACGGGTAAATAACTGATCAGTACTTGCCAAAAAAAATTATTTAGCAAATACTGAAAATGCTTTATACTACATGTTTATTTTAAAAAATAGAACCAAAGAGTAAGTAAAATAACAATCAAAAATAAATTTAAAAGCGGAATAATGTCAGTGGTGTTACAAGCAATTGACCTGCCTGGTCTTCGGATGTTAATAAAAAGAAAGCGGAAAAGAAATTTTTCGAATAAAGTTGATGAAAAGAATTTTTTATTCACAGGAAAACCTTCATAGAATGAATAAGCCTTCAATATAAAATTATATTTTTTTATTTTTTTAGAAATATATAATTTGTATTTTTTATTTGAACAAGTGTTCCTAATTGATAATATGATTATATTAGTTTTTTAATATAAACATCAAGTGCGCGATAAATGTGAAAACATTTTTTAACAGAAAAAATATTTTTAATTTGTAAAAACTAATATGAAATTTTAGTCAATATTCTCAACTTTTTGAACAGCAAAACTTATAACCGTCAAAGAAATCAAAAAGCATTAAATAAGAATCTTTTTTTGAGAACATATATTATTAGTTAATTTGTAACGCTTTTATTAGGATTTTACATTATTTTACTAAAATTAGAGAATTTGATTTCAAATTTCGTTATATGATCATAATTTTTAAAGTTTAAAATTTTCGTGTCAATAGAAATATAAAATTACGTCATAAAATAAATTCCCCGATGGAGAAAAGAAAAAATGGATGTCGTTCCCGACCTGTACAGTGAAATAATCTTGTAAGTATTTCAGGCTACAATTACTTGATTTAACAGGCATGATCGTTTAATTTTTTTCAAAGACTGATGGTTTAGATATTTTAGCACTGAATTTATGTCAATTTGTGAAATTAATTTTTCATTTCAAGATTCCCCCCGAAAATTGTTTTATCGATTTTATTACTAGTGTTGTGTTTATTGTTGATTTTAAGGTATGTGACTCCCGAGAAATTTTATTTAGGACCAAAAGGATCTCCGGATGGAATTGTTTCTATCGATCGCGTCACTCACGATTTCCAATTCTCCCGTGAGTAATAATAGATCAACTTTTAAACTATATTATTTAACGCTCTACTTTTTCCAATTTTTTTATAATAGCTCCCGTGCCCTCATAAATTGAACTTTTTCAGTGCATAGATATGATATTCCATCTACTGCGACTCACAAACACATAGTTGGAGTTTTGGGTACCATAAAACTTATATCTGGAAATTATATAATTGTGGTGACTGGAAGGAGAAAAATTGGAAATATAAATGGTCAGTCAATTTGGCTAGTGACTGCAACAGAAGTAATATCTTACACAAGAACTTACCTTCATTTGAATGAAAAACAGGTATTACTTTATATAAATTTTTTTGTTTTAAAAATTTATTTTTAAAAATATCTTTTTTTTTTAAAAAATTGATTTTCAACCTGTTATTAATTACATGACAAAAACAAAGTTTTTCTATAATTTTTATTTCTTCATTTGATTTTAGCTAAAATACTTTTAATAAAAAATAATTAATACTTTCTTAAGTGAGTATATGTTTTATATTAAAATTCTTGCAGATGTCAGAAAACAGAATGTATTTAGCTATGATTGAAACTGTGCTGCAAACACCTTTCTTATACTTTTCATATTCATATGATATTACGCATACACTACAACGATTGCAGCACACACCACCAGAGTTTTTAAAGGTAAATATTTAAGTTTAATAAAATATCTTTAATGAATTTATAGCTTAAAGAATGTTGGGTCCTCTTCAAGAAAATTTAACATTAGAAATATTATATTATTATATATACATATTAAAGAAGTTTCCTCAAGTAGTTTTATTTATAATTTAAGGCTTAACAGCAGTTTTTCTTCAAAGAATAACTTTTTTTAAGAGTTTAAATTATGATATTTAAAATTTTATATATACATTTCTGAACTTATATGATTTATTAATGTTAAGTTATTTATTGTCTGCATTATGTAAATAGTTGTTATTTGGTATTATATAACAAACAGTTGACATATATATATAGTTTATATATATAATAGCTCCTTTGCATTCAAAGTATGCTTTTGTTTGTTTTGCCTGTAAAAATTACTCTGGTCTTTTAATCCTGAAAATTTTATTGCTTTGTAATTTTAAATGATTAGAACTTCTTAAAATCATGTAAAAAATAATAAATTTTGTATTAAAAATTTATCTTGAAGTTTGCAGTTTTGTAAGTTTTAAATTTATTTTTGAAATAAATTAAATTTAAATTAATTTAAAATTAATTTAAATTATTTTATTTATATAATTTTTATATATTTATATAATATTATATTTT